>KN823269.1:3395-25268 GCA_000827465.1 Tulasnella calospora MUT 4182
GCGCATCAGTCAGCATATCAGTCATGGCCTCATGGTATTTGTATGTTTCTTAGTAAGTTATGGTCATGAGTTGTAGAACGTTCTTTACAGTTCCGTTACCTTCCAGTCCCTTCTCCACATCCTCGATGTATATAAATACCAGCCTAGGTGAGGAGGGTTGTTCCTCACTTTGCCTCTTGTATTCTACCAGTCAAAGTACCTTCCCAGTCCTTGTCCTAGTGTGAACACGTTCGCCTAGGGATCTCTCTCTGTTTACCACTCAGTAACGACCTGCACCCAAGTCTTCATCACGAACCAGTCCTCTGACCGATGTCGAGGTCTGACATCATGACTGCAACTTACTAAGAAACATACAAATACCATGAGGCCATGACTGATATGCTGACTGATGCGCTGACACGTCCTGGCAGTGATGCCTCATGTAGACCAGTGGGCGAAACCTGGGTATAACTTAACTTATCTCCTTTCTCCGATCCGTCGGTGTCTTTTGATAATATCACATCTCACCAGGGTCGTGACATTGTTCCACCACCTTCCAGTCCTTTCTCTATGTCTTTCATGTATATAAATACTAGCCTAGGTGAGGAGGGTTGTTTCTCACTTTGCCTCTTGTATACTACCAGTCAAAGTACCTCCTCAGCCACCGTCCTAGTGTGAATATGTTCGCCTAGGGATCTCTCTCTGTTAACCACTCAGTAGCAACCTGCACTCCAAGAACCTTCGAACCACTCTTGTGAACCAGCCCTCAGACCAAGGTTGAGGTCTGACAGTGGACCTGGATGCAAGTCATCTCATCTGCAGAATCTAGCATTGTACCTAAGGCTCCAACCACATAGTTTACGTTTACACTGACCCCTGTTGTGATGAACTCATCACATCAAGGCATAACAAGTGTCAACAGTCCCATCACATCATCCCCACATTACCCCAAGCCCAGTTCCCAGTATCCCAATGCCTCACCTTCGCCTCACTATCCTTACTCATTGCCGCACTGCTGTCGTCCTGTCATTACTCATTTGACGCATAAGCCTTTCCATCATGTTCCACTACATTCTTTACCATTCTAGGATATCTTAAGTACAGCCACTCATTAGTATTTAACCACGACGGAATGAGGAGGTTTGTTCCTCATTCCACCTCTTGTCTACTCCAATACAACAGTCCCCTCAGCCATCGTCCTAGTGTGAATACGTTCGCCTAGGGATCTCACTCTCATTGTCACAGTCCCAAGCCCAATCCACAGTCCATGTACGCCTTGCTTTGTTCAATGCCCACAAATCGTGACATTAGGCAGAATCTCCTTTCGAGCAACCTGTACCCATAGTCCATGCCAAAGGCCGTCATCCAAAGAACATCAAAACTCAGCTCTAAGTCCATCAACTACCTCCAAAGACTATGTGACACCCACGAAGAAGGTGAAGTTGCCGCACTCATCAAACCACAGTACCATTACCCCAAAATGAACCAAGTTTACGTCAAAGTCCAGTACCAACAAGCCAACAGGAAAATCTTACGATTTCAACAAACGAATAAACCAAGCTACACAGCACGCCCGAATTGACATAACCAAGTGCCCCTACGCCACCATTGAATACCTCATCAACAACTTCCCCAAGTCCGAAGTATCTGTCAACAAGTCCAATCTCCTGATACCCTATACCCCAGTCACCCAAGCCATTTCCCGAGCCTATCAAGTCCTCCCTGTCGACACCGTCATCGAGTACGATAGTGTATGAGCTTTGAGAGCACACCATCAGCATTCTTACTACCACGATCATCCCCCCAACCAAACCTCATCTCACTTAACACCCCAACTACCATGGGCAGCCCCCAACAAACAACAGGAGTCCCATCCTCCACAAGCGCACCTGCTCAGACCATGGTACAACCCACACAGACTACGCAGACTGTCACAACCTTGGTAGGATGTGATGTTATTGAGGACGCTGACGGATCGGAGGAAGGAGATAAGTTAAGTTATATCCGAGTTTTGCCCGTTACCCTACATGAGGCATCTGTACCAGGACACGTCAGCGCATCAGTCAGCATATCAGTCATGGCCTCATGGTATTTGTATGTTTCTTAGTAAGTTATGGTCATGAGTTGTAGAACGTTCTTTACAGTTCCGCTACCTTCTGGTCCCTTCTCCACGTCTTCCATGTATATAAATACCAGCCCAGGTGAGGAGGGTTGTTCCTCACTTTGCCTCTTGTATTCTACCAGTCAAAGTACCCTCTCCGCCATCGTCCTAGTGT
Organism: Tulasnella calospora MUT 4182; assembly: GCA_000827465.1. Classification (NCBI taxonomy): domain Eukaryota; kingdom Fungi; phylum Basidiomycota; class Agaricomycetes; order Cantharellales; family Tulasnellaceae; genus Tulasnella; species Tulasnella calospora. Next base: position 5,651 of record KN823269.1, read on the forward strand.
GAACACGTTTGCCTAGGGATCTCTCACCCTGTTCATCACCCAGTAACGACCTTGTCAGGACAAGGGTACCGGCTTAGGTCTCCAACGCAGAGGAGGGGGCTAAGGGGTAGAGGACGAGGGGGCCGAAGACGAGGAGGGCAAGGATGAGGGTGACAATGGGAGCAAATGGTAACAGAGTGTGATTGTAGTGGTAGGTACTAGGAGAGGAGACAAGGTTGCTGCGTTGGGGAGTAAGTCCTCCAACGCAGCTTGGTTATATACAAGCGGTCCGCAGCACAGAAGCCTGCTGCGGTAGATGTCAAGAGTCAGATGGAAGCTACTGCGGCTTCTAGAAGAAAGGTATGAGAGACCGAAGGTTACGAGACACGGCATAGAAGTAAGAAGCATGGCATAGGGATGTCCGTGTAAGAGTTCAGGGAGTGCGGCATAACGGATGCCTTGTCGGCAGTAATGGTAAGTCCGAGTGGCGATAACGGGTTTATCGGTGAAGAGTCCTCCGTGTCAGACCTTGATGTCGGTCAGGGGCCTGGTACTGAGACTGGGGACTTGGAGTACTAAAGGTGCAGGTCGTTACTGAATGGTAAACAGAGAGAGATCCCTAGGCGAACGTATTCACGCTAGGATGAGGACTGAAGGAAGTACTTTGACTGGTAGAATACAAGAGGCAAAGTGAGGAACAACCCTCCTCACCTGGGCTGGTATTTCTTTATATACATGAGAGACGCAGAGAGAAAGGACCGGAAGGTGGCGGAATACAAAGGAACGTTCTACAACCCATGACCATAGCTTACTGAGAAACATGTGACTACCATAAGGTGCTGACGAATGCACTGACGCGTCCATCCCTTCAACGCCTCGTGCCGTATGGTGGGCGAAACCCAGATATAACTTAACTTATCTCCTTTCTCCGATCCATCGGCGTCCTTGATAACATCACATCCCACCAGGGTCGTGACACTCTGCTACAGTTCTGCTTCGGTCCGGTGGGATGACAGGCGACTAGTCTTGACAGACCTGCACTCCAAGAACCTTCTGTGATGATCCCATCACCATGACATAATATTATGGTCTGTTTGTGTATAATTGATATTGTGTGTTTTGCTTTGTTATTCTTTGATGTTGTGTACGATTGTGATGATACGGTCTAGACTTTTGCCTCATGTAGAAATCTGGACTTTCGCCTTGCTCTACCTTCATGACCACCCCCCTCATTGTTAACACATGTAGCTGACGCATCGCCTGTAAATATTAGTAATCACCTCCACTTTCGTAGTATATAGTCTCAGCGGAATGAGGAGGGTTGTTCCTCATTCCGCCTCTTGTCTCTACCTCGAATACATCGTCCTCTTCCCTCGTCTCATCCCTTGACCTTGTGAACGCCTCGCTTCATCGTCCTTGATCCCTTGAACCTTGACATTAGGCGGAATCAGCTTTATAAGCGACCCGTTCTATTCCTCGTCCCCCAGAGAGCAGCTGCACGAGTTACCTCGACCTAAGCACTCTACCCTCCGCCGTCCTCGTCAGACTAAGCTGTAATCGGGCTAGTACCCCGTTGGCGAACGTTCCACGAGTGGGCATATCCCATACTCCTCCATCGCTACTTGTGGCCTCATCACAGCCCTGGTTGAAAGGTGTAACCGACGGATTGACGTCGCACCCGGTACCCAGTAGCAAACCCACGAACCTTTACCCCTCCGCTCTCACCATTTCCCTCTTTGGACCAAATCCCCTCTAGAGCTGGTTATACCTGCTATAAGACCCAGTAGGGCACCTAGAGTTATCCAAAGTTTCCTAATCCTTCGCCCCGTTCCATCTGAAAACCTGGCTTATTACTCGCCCACCAAATCGAGTAGTAACAAGCAAAAGAAACCAATCACCATCGACTTCCGTAAAAAAACCCAACGAAACTATCCTCGAAAGAAGGTAATCAACCAAGAATCCCTACCCTTGACCTATAAAAACCTATTCCTCTTCTCGCCCGAGTTTAACGGGAACGTCCACGACTTCGCCGCGTACTACAGCATCCACCCGCTCGACGTACTAGGTTGGCCCAGTGAAGAAACGTGGTTCGAAGCACAACCCACTTGGTGAATGAAATTAAGGGCCCATCAAGGACTACCCGTATTCGATCACCACGCCCGAATCCTAAAAAAGCTCAGTAAACAACTCGTGAACCTCATCGAAGAGGCCGAAGTATATTACATCCTTTTCGACAACATCAGTCCCGACGAAACCCCTGAACCCGAATTCCACACTCCTAGCCCCGAACCAGAAGAAATCCCATACCCAAGTCCTGAACCAGAAAACACGTAAGGACTTCAAATGGAGACAGACTTGGATTTCTCTGGCATGGACCAAAGCGTCGTGCTTCAACACCTCACACGAATGGCCCGCGAACAACGCGAGTTAAAAACCAAACTACAACAAGCCGAGCAAGAGCTTATCGCTGGGAGCACGAGGTATTCAACGCTCCAGAGTATGCTCCAAAGCCAAGCTCCGGTGATCAATGTCCCGGCCCCAGTAGTCACAATTTCCCAAACCTCCGGAAACACCGACGCTAAGGTTGTTAAACCTGAGGCTTTCAAAGGAGAAAGGGGAGCTGCGGCTAAATCATTCATCCAAACATGCGAGCTATACTTCATGGCGCGGCCAAACGAGTTCCAAGACGCAACGTCAAAAATTCGATTTACGTTGCTCTTACTCCAAGAAAAGGCGGCCAAATGGGCACAGCCGATAACCCAAGAAATGCTCTCGCAATCTAATACGCTGCGAGCATCAAATTGGGGTAGTTTCAAAAAGAATTCGAACAAGCGTTCTTCGACCAGGACGAAAAACGAGTAGCGGCTCAGAAACTTAACAAGCTGCACCAAACTCGATCAACGGCCGAATATGCGAGTGAATTCAGGGAATTAGTGGCGGTGTTGGGTTGGACCGAAGAAGGGCAGTTGCAACATACGTTCTATGATGGATTAAAGGCACATGTAAAGGACGAACTGGCAAAAATGGATGATCCAGCAAGCTTGGCGGCCTTGATCACAGTAGCCATCAAGATCGACAATCGACATTGGAGTCGAGAACAAGAAAAGAAAGGGGAGACTGGAGGAAAGCCTGGACATAAGCAGCCTCCCAAAGGAAACCCCTTCCTAGGATCAAGAACACCCGCCCCATCGTCCCAGGCACCCAACGATTTTGTACATACGGCTCCAGTGCCAATGCAAATCGATGCAGTCCGAAAAGGACCAATAAGCCAAGCAGAAAAGGATCGTCGAAGAAGAGAAGGATTGTGCCACTACTGCGGAGAAAAAGGACATATGGCAAGGGACCATAATCTCCCTCAGAGACGAGCCAATCTCTCAGCCACTAATCCTTGGGCCCCAAAGAATCCTGAACCGGTCGTGGCAGCCATTCAAGATAAAAATCCATTCGCTAAATTCATGGCAGCCGTCGCTCTAGCTAGCAAGGATCTGCAAGCTTCCAACTCTCAGGATTTTCCATCCAGCACTGTTTGACTGTGCCAAACCGTGCTCCCTCCAGTAGTCATATTCTAGGTACTTATGTAAACAAGTCTAATATGAATCACATGCCCATGGATCCCTCTGCGCATCTGATCGTACCAACGAAAATGACCACTGGAACTGTCACAGCCCTGACCACTGCAATGATTGACTCAGGAGCAACATCGAACTTCGTAAACGAACGATTCGTCACCACTAATAATATCCCGACCCAAAAGAAAATCTTCCCACGATACCCCACTGCGATCGATGGTCATCCCTTAGGAGTAATCGACCGAGAAGTAAAAACACGATTAACCATGGGAGATCACGAAGAAACAATAACGATGGATGTCGCGAATATCGGAAATCATCCTGTAATCCTAGGAAAACCCTGGTTGCATCGGCATAATCCGCAAATTGACTGGAGGATTGGGAGAATAACCTTCCACGACGTTTACTGTTCAAACGGCTGCCTATGTTCTCAAGCTGATGTGTATGGAAGACCATCTGGCGAACCAGACCCAATAGAAATCGCGGGATCAGAAGACCTCCCCACCGTCATTGCGGGAACTAGTATCGCAGCGAAAATCGCGGCCAAAAATATGGAGACAAACGAAAAAACTATCGAAGAACTCGTCCCCACTGAGTTCCATGACTACTTGGATATCTTCGAAAAACCTAAGGATGTCCCGTTACCCCCACATCGTCCAGGCTATGATTGTGAAATCAACCTAAAAGAAAATGCCGAGCTCCCAAAACCTAGAGGCCTCTATCATGGTACCGAACAGGATCATCGAGATCTAAAGGAGTGGTTAGACGAGATGCTGGCGAAGAAATACATCCGACAATCAACCTCTCCAGTAGCCTCGTCGTGCTTCTTTGTTGGAAAAAAGGATGGAAAGAAACGCCTTGTCATAGATTACCACCCAATCAATGAAATCACGACTCCCGATCAAGGACCCATTCCTATGCAAGGGGAACTTATCGACTTCTTCAAAGGAAAAAATTGTCTAACATCCCTGGATTTAAAAGAGGCTTATCACAACATCCGAATCGCCGAAGGACATGAATGGAAAACAGCATTCAAAACACGATACGGGCTCTACGAGTGGACCGTCATGCCATTCGGGCTAAGAAACGCCCCAGCTCAATTTCAGCGATACATGAACAGCGTTATCCATGATATGTTAAACGAAACCGTAGTGAACTATCTGGACGATACGACCGTAGCGACACAAGGAAAGGAAAAGAATATCCAAACGCTGAGGACGCTATTCCAACGATTCAGGACAAACTACCTCTATTGCAATGCGAAGAAATGCAAATTCTTTCAGGAAGAAGCAGAATACTTGGGGCTATGGGTCACGAAAGATGGCGTTTCAATGGATAAGCACAAGGTGGAAGCCATCAAAGACTGGCAACCCCCAAAAACCGTAAAGCAAATCCAGGAATTCTTAGGATTCGCAAATTTCTACCGACGATTTATCCAAGACTTCTCTAAGATCGTTCAGCCTCTCACAAACCTCCTCCAAAAAGACGTCACCTGGGAATGGAGTGCTAAGTGTCAAGAAGCATTTGATCTCCTAAAGGAACGCTTCACAACAGCTCCGGTGTTAACACACCACGATGTCGACAAACCTTCATTGTTGGAAACCGATGCATCAGGATACGCCTACGGAGCAATCCTCTCCCAAAAAGCTTCCGACGGAAAAATACACCCGAACGCATTTATGTCCAAATCGATGACCCCTGCCGAACGACGATACGACATCTACGACAAAGAAATGTTGGCAATCGTGCGCGCTTTAAAATACTGGAGGCACTACCTAGAAGGAGCGAAATTTCCAATCCGAATCCTGACCGATCACAAAAATCTGGAATACTTCAAAAAGGCTCAGGTGTTAAACCACAGGCAACACAGGTGGTTACAAGAGCTTGCACGATTTGACTTCACAATCGAGTATAGACCAGGAACTAAATCGGGTAAACCAGACGCACTATCGCGAAGATCGGATCACCGCCCTGAAGAAGGGGCAGAAGAACCGTCCTTGACGCTCCTCCCACCTTCGAAAATTGTGGAAGTCAATGCAAACGATGACGAAGAAGTCGTGCTAGCAAGTGATCAGGAAGTCGTAGAATTAATAACGATGGCATTAGAACAAGATCCTACAATCGAAGCCGTCCTGGCATACCTTAACGGCAATCCGTCCTCCGCTCCTAAAAAGGTCCAAGACGAAATGAAGGATTACACCCTTGAGCAAGGAATCCTGAAATATCGAAACCGGATTTACGTACCCAATGATGAGGAGATCAAACGAATGCTGCTCCAACTCTACCACGATTCAGTCATGGCAGGACACCCAGGGCAAGCAAAGACACCCGATCTAGTGAGCAGAGGATACTACTGGCCTTCGCAAAAAGCCTACGTCAACCGATACGTCGACGGGTGTGACACATGTCAAAGGAACAAACCCCAGCATCGGTCGACCGGCCTTCTAAAACCTCTTCCAGTCCCAACAGGACCCTGGCAGGATCTGTCGTATGATTTCATCACGAAACTCCCGAAAACCAGACAAGGCAACGACACGATTCTGGTAGTAGTGGATCGACTGCTTAAGGAAGGACACTTCATTGCGACCAAAGAATTAGGACTGGACGCTAAGAAAACAGCAGACCTGTTCATAGCCAACGTATGGAGATTACATGGAACCCCCGCAAGGATTGTATCCGACCGAGGACCGCAGTTCAATGCCCCGTTCATTAAAGCATTCTACAAAGGATTGGGGATCAGTCCGATCTATTCCACTGCGTACCATCCTCAAACTGATGGGCAAACCGAGCGAACAAATCAGAATGTCGAAGGATTCCTCCGAATATATTGCAATCATCGACAAGACGATTGGGACGAACTTCTCCCTTTTGCAGAATTCGCATATAATAATTCGATTCATTCATCGATCGGAACATCTCCATTCATGGCTAGTCGAGGGTACAATCCGATGTTCACCAACATGCCTTCGGCCGCACAGAGTAGTCCGGAAGCTCAAGAAAGATTGGAACGAATCAAATTCCTTCAAGAAGAAATCCAATCAGCAATGACAATGGCACAGGAACGACAGAAACGATTCTACGATGAGCACCGAGATCAAGAAGCTGAGTTAGAAGAAAACGATCGAGTCTGGCTTGAATCAAGAAATATCACTACCGATCGACCTTCTACAAAACTCGCCGCTAAGCGATTAGGCCCCTATCGTGTAAAAAAGAAAATCTCGTCACATGCATATGAACTCGACCTCCCTTCCACAATGAAAATTCACCCTGTTTTCCACATCTCTCTCTTAACCCGATATGAAGAAGATACCATCCCAGGACGTATTCAACCAAATCCTCCACCAGTAATCGTCAACGAAGAAGAAGAATGGGAAGTCGAAAGCATCCTAAATTCACGGTACTATCGAGGGAAGCTCCAATATCTAATTAAATGGAAAGGCTTTGATGACAGTCATAACTCCTGGCAACCTGAAGTCGATGTCGAACATTGTCAAGAGCTTGTGGAAGAATATCATCAAAGATTCCCAGGAGCATTCAGTCCTACCAATAAGCCTCCTCCTCGCTCCTCTCGTAATCGTCCTTAAGGAGGGGCAACTGTGATGATCCCATCACCATGACATAATATTATGGTCTGTTTGTGTATAATTGATATTGTGTGTTTCACTTTGTTATTCTTTGATGTTGTGTACGATTGTGATGATATGGTCTAGACTTTTGCCTCATGTAGAAATCTGGACTTTCACCTTGCTCTAGCTTCATGACCACCCCCCTCATTGTTAACACATGTAGCTGACGCGTCGCCTGTAAATATTAGTAATCACCTCCACTTTCGTAGTATATAGTCTCAGCGGAATGAGGAGGGTTGTTCCTCATTCCGCCTCTTGTCTCTACCTCGAATACATCGTCCTCTTCCCTCGTCTCATCCCTTGACCTTGTGAACGCCTCGCTTCATCGTCCTTGATCCCTTGAACCTTGACACCTTCAAGCAAAGCCATTCTCAAGAACCAGTCCTCTGACTGACGTCGAGGTCTGACACAGATGCAACAACCAGTACTACCAGGGATAGACCCATTGGTCGTAGCGGCAATCATAGCAGCATTGCAAGCAGCCGGAGTAGGTGTGCAAGTGCCACCCCAACCCCAACCGAAGACAACGAAAATGAAAATCAAGGAACCTGACACCTATGACGGAAAAAGCTGGGGAGGAGACGCCGAAAGATGGCTACTCACGTGTGAGAACTATTTCTTCACCCGCAGCAACGACTTCCCAGATGACGTGGCCAAAATCCAATTCGCTCTCCGCTACTTCTCTGGTACGGCGCAATCATGGGGAGATTATATTCTCAAAGACCTCCTGGCCGCGCAACTGAAGAACGAGTCGCATGACTGGGATTCTTTCAAAGCAGTATTTGTCATGGCGTTTGGAGACCCAGATAAGGAGGGAACAGCCATATGAAAACTCGAAGCTTTGTCCCAAGGAAGCCGCCCTGTGGCCACTTACATGGCGGACTTCAGACGTATCACGGCAGACATTAACTGGAACGACTTGGCCCTCGAACATGCATACTGACAGGGACTAAGTGCTGGCATCAAAGATGGACTAGTTTATCATGAGAAGCTGGCAACATTGGAGAAATTGTATGCCCTCTGCATTCGCATCGACGACCGACTCTGGGAAAGGAAACAAGAAAAGAATAGTGACCACAGTCCACGACCTCAACCACCACGGCCACAACCACCTCATCCTCAGCCAACGGCCCCCGTCCCCACTCCTCCATCAAATGCTCCAAATTCCTTTACGCACTCCCAACTGGTACCCATTCAAATTGACACAGCTAGGAGAGGACCGATATCACCTGAAGAGAGACTTTGCCGAAAGAAGGAAGGATTGTGCCTCTACTGTGGACAGACCAGGCATACAGCTGCCTTCCATCGACAATGCCAAGTGGTCCTTGAATTCACTCCCACCATCGCTGCCACTTCCAGAGCTGTACTGGGTATACACCCCGGGGGACCTAGGGCTATCCCTCCAAGGCCTCACGGGGGTGTTTGGCAGTGAATTTGTGAGGTCCCTGGGGTTAAATTGCCGATAGTGTGGCTGGATGCTGGGGCTGGTTGGGTGGTTGGGCGGTAGTCATATGGGCATGCGGGGTCGGCAGACCGTAGCGATGAGCTGGGTCACCCAGGGGTGGGCAGCGGTGTTCACCCTGGGTGAGCTGGGGAGATTCACCCCGGTGAGTGCTTCCTTATAAGGTTTGATAATATCTGTGATGCAGTCAAAGTGTATGTATTGAACTAGTCTAGAATATACATACAAGATTTGAGAAACATACCTCAGCTGTTGGTGGCGATTCTAATGGGAATGTGAAGGTGAGTTATGGATATAATAAGACCGTCGAATAGTTGGCTTACCAATCGCTATTTATCATGTGTCAGGCATCGCGAAAGTGGTTATTTCCATTTTGGTCCCCAGGGAGCGGCACCCTTAGGACAGAAGCCGCCCAGATGCAAAGGGGGGCAATAAAACAGTAACAACACGAGAGAATATACTTACAAATAAGTTCTAGTATCCCCTACAACCCCGAAGAGGGTGTTGAACAATATTGCATTAGTATTTGGATGTGGTGGTGCGAGGGACGTACCAATTTGGGAGGTGGATGGAGTGAGCGAGTTGGAAATCAAACGGTCGAAATTTTCGGCGGAGGTTGTCCAAACTCAGGGTCCAGTCCCAACACCAACTTTTTGCACGTCCCCCTGTTGAGACTCCGTTCCTTTGGTACACCATGCCCACATCCCTAGGACTACCATCATGGCCCTCTATCATATCATATCTATGAAGAACAATGGATTCCGCCACCCTTCTGTCACTACCTCCAAATCTCCGCGAGTACGGTAATGTTTTCCCCATTCCTGTGCCATAGTGGACAACTGAAATAACCATCAATGCCCTCTTTGGGCTTGCAAAATATAGTTCAAATGGTGAGCCATGTTCAAGCGCATATCCCATTTGATAACTTACACCTCCTCGGGTTTCAAACAGGTGACGTCCCGCACGTGATGAAAAGCGACTATGTACTCGTTTTATTGTATCCACAACTCACCTTCACATTCCCATTAGAATCGCTGCCAACAGCTGAGGTACGTTTCTCAAATCTTGTATGTATATTCTAGACTAGTTCAATACATACACTTTGACTGCATCACGGATATTATCAAACCTTATAAGGAAGCACTCACCGGGGTGAATCTCCCCAGCTCACCCGGGGTGAACACCGCTGCCCACCCCTGGGTGACCCAGCTCATCGCTACGGTCTGCTGACCCCGCATGCCCATATGACTACCGCCCAACCGCCCAACCAGCCCCAGCATCCAGCCACACTATCGGCAATTTAACCCCGGGGACCTCACAAATTCACTGCCAAACACCCCCGTGAGGCCTTGGAGGGATAGCCCTAGGTCCCCCGGGGTGTGTGCCCAGTACAGCTCACTCCCAACTCTCCCGTCCTAACTCCAGTCCCCAACTCTAACAATCCCTTCACTCAAAACACTCCCATTATGATGGGCCAACCTTCACCCTCAGGTTTTCAACCCAGCGCAGTCTGACTGTGCCAAGTCGCGCTTCCACCCTCCACCATCTCTTAGGTACTGATCATGTCACTATGTCCCATGCCAATAATATGCCACTTGATCCCTCCACACCCTTGATCATACCTACTAAGATGAGTGCAGGACCAGTCACAGCTTTCCCCACCGCCATGATAGACTCTGGCACCACTTCCAACTTCATCAACCAAACATTCGTTTCTGAGAATTCTCTCCCCACTCAAAGAAAACAGTTTGCCAGGCACCCAGTCACTATTGATGGTCACTCCCTTGGAATAATCGACAAGGAAGTCAAAGCCAAGCTTCGAATAGGAAACCACCAGGAAACCATAACCATGGACGTCGCGAATATAGGGAGACAAGGCTCAGGAAGAGGTGAGTTGATGAATCTGCACTCTGGTTCGATGCGAGATAAGGTCATTGAATTGAATGGAATTGCTTCTCGTTGCAGGATGTGGATGGGGAGAAGAGACTTCGTGATTTAGACGATGCTGGGCTTTTGACCTACGTGCGGGATAAGATGTGGAATCCCCCTCAGCCGACTGCTCCGACTGTTCCAAGTAAATTATAGGTTTTGTTTTTGTTTTTGTTTTTGTTTTTGTTTTTGTTTTTGTTTTTGTTTTTCGTAGACTTTTGTATTCCTTTCCATCCGTTAACTCGACATCCTTAACCTCCTAGACAGTTTCCTGCGACCCTGCCTATCGCCGTCCCTGAATTAAGAGGCCACAATTTACCCCGGTCGACAGGTCGCTCACATGGGTATCCACACACCGGCTCGACAGTACTAACCCAGCAACACCGTAGACGCCAATGAGGGATCCTGAGCCGATGTTTGCAACCCTCGTACACAGGGACGATATCGACCCGAGTCTCAAGGAAGCTGTGGTGGATCTAGCAATTGCATGGAGAGACTTTCTACCACTCTTGCCCATCGCAGTCCAGATGAGTGATACGATTATTATTATCGATCGGCTATCCGACAACACCGTAGGGAAACAAGAATCTAAGGTGAGTGAGTGCGTGCACGTGTGAGGTCGAGGTGTCGGTCTCACGGTTCGTCTCACCCCGCCGAGACTCGACAGGCGTGCCCCGAAGCCTTCGTTCCCCTCAGCGAACTACGAGTTACTAATGCCAAGCATCCTTTAGCCGAACCTAGCAATGACAAAGCATTACAAATCTAAGGATGACTACTGGCTGATGACTTTCTGACTACTTTATGAGTACTCTAGGATTCCTAAACAAGACTCGGTGAATTCTAGCGTACGTGTTCCTAATGCTGTCGGACCGCGATACTTCTCCGCTTCTAGTATATAAGTAGTGTAGCTTAGTATCGTTGTACTTCAGCAATCGTCTCTTATAATACCTTCCTACAGCCACTGAGCTCTTATTCGTGGCCAAAACAAGAAACGGTTCTCCGTGAGTCGCTGAGAGAATCACCGCGGCTTACAGCACGATTCTGCTGTTCTCCACTAGGGAGAACGTTGCCCAGAGCTCACTACGAGGAGACACATGCATGACTTAAGAGCCCTGCAAACCTACTAGACGTTGTTGGTCCTCCCAGGAAACTAGTGTTGCCGGCGGTTCGGTTCGGTTCGGTTCGGTTCGTAAACCGGTTCATGACCTGGCCCAAGTCGGTTTGCGGTTCCGGTTCCGAACCGAACCAGAACCGAACCGGGCCCAAACCGGTTCGAAACCGGTTCGATTGATATAGCACACAGTGTAACCGTCGGGAGAATAAATATAGTTTAATGACGGAATGCAAGAATAGACAAGATGTTACGCTCAGTAATCTCCTCTAATCTTCACGCTCTGATAAATGATCTTCCTCCGGAAAATACAAATCAGCATCACAAAGCACATCATCTTCAGGAATTCCATTATCGATCCGAATGAGCAAGAGACGTTGAACTGTGGTACGCTCATGACTTGTCATGCGCTTCTCGCGGCGACGGCGATAACCAGCTTTGAGAAATTGGAGGGCTTCAAGGCGAGTGGGTGAGATCGGTTGCAGCGCTTGGTGTCCGTTTTGCCAGCACTACTCCAGACACGTTCTACCGGAGTTGCAGATCCCTGGATGGCAAGATAATCAATTGCCATTTTGCTGAGTTGAGGATATTCCGAGGCATGCATCTGATAAGGTAAAAATAAGACGGTGTGAGTACTGGCAGGTCACTCTTAAGACCGAGATGACTTCACCTTCCAAAATTCAAGAGCGGTGGGGCCACCACTAGAAGGATGAAGCGAAGGCGGAACACTAAGGTACCTCACGAGCTCACCATCATCTTCAGACTCTTGGAACATGCTACTGAATTAATTTTCTCATCTGGAAAGGTCCGAGGCGCGAGATGTGGTTCCGGCGGTAAAATCGGCGAGGGGAGAAAGCGAAGCGACCAAGTTGCAGCGCCGAAGGGAAGATAGCATGAACTACCAAATAGGGATTAATTAGTACTCGCCATTATACCTTGGTAATAGTCCCAGGAGATCATACCAGCTGTGATAAGGAACATTCCGGCAAAGGCTATGAGGTAAATGCAGGATAGCGCAATGGTGGATGGCGATGCGGTGGGCGCTATGATGGAATGAAGGAGTGAACCCATAGGGTACGAACAGGCGATAACCATCGAAAAGAGAAGGACGAAAAGAATGCCCGCATTACGGACAATTCCAGTATAGAGCTCAGGGCGAAATGACGACTCTCGGAAGCGGGTATGAGGTTTTGGACGCATTGGAATGTGGAGGGGGAGATCGAGAAATTGCCCGACACCAGATTATGCATTTCACGTATCTTTATAGTTTTTGGTCCCACCAATCCCGCTGTGGCTGATATTCCTGGCTGCTGGCAACCTGGTTAATAGGGATAAGGTCAGCTGGCGACCTCGGTGATTTCCCAACAGCGGTGAAAACAATACCGACCTCTATCAGGGGAGCCAAACCTCAAAAGTAAAGAGTATGTTGGTATACCACCCGGGCCTTGGGCAGTTCCGACACTCCTACCATGACAACGGAGGGACATCAAATTTCAGCACCGGTGAAAGTGGAATTGCGCAAGAAGAGCTCGCCATTATGAGCAGAAATGGCCATGGCGATGCGCATGATACGTTGCTGAATCGGCGAGGTGCATTTGACACCGATCGCGGATCATACAGGAATGGGGAGAGAGGTCTGGGAAAGTTGTTGACAGCACGGGACATGGCTGGGGACATGGCTGAAGATCACATAGAATGACGTCAGGCCAAACCGGTTTGGTTCCGGTTCGGTTCGGTTCATGAACTGGTTCGTCTGGAGACCAATTCCGGTTTGCGGTTCCGGTTCCGAACCGAACCGAACCAGAACCGAACCGACCGAACCGGTTTTGGAACCGGTTCCTTTCGAACCGGCGGCAACACTACAGGAAACTTCGCTGATAATAGGATATATCACCAATGGGACAGCAGAGGGTTCAATTAATAAAATATGCAACTATAGGGTCTATATAGTCTACATGGCTGCTTATAGTCTGACATAGTTCTGTATAGCATATACCTATTTTCCTGATCGGCGGTTACACCTAACTTCATAAATAGCAACCCCAGATAGCATAGGTGATGAGACTTCAGAGAGATCTGTCTGATGAAAAAGGAAATTCGCCAATCTGAGGCGGAATCAAGGCTTTCTACCAACAGAAGGGTCCTGGCTCAGACGCTGAAAGGCTTCGGACATACAGATCCTATCAGAAGGGCTTATCTGCCAACATGCCTCTGATACCTGCCAAGCAGTCTCGTAAGACGATCCATCAAGAGATGAGAGAGGTTCCTTTATGGGACGTTCGCCTTTAGTCATGACGGCCATCATGACAGCCATTGTAGTCAATAAGTGCGGAAAGGGTTCCTTTCCGCTCAGCACCTGAATATAGGTGCATTCGCATATGAGCTATGGACCTTATGGTTCTTATTGAGTACATACCTCCACAATCGTCATTCCGAAGGCATAAACATCACTCTGAAAGGATCTGGGTGCGTTATCCCAAAGATCAGGGCTCATCCATCGAATAGAACCTGCTCCTTTCATGCAGGTAGAGGTCCTCGCATCCGTCATTCTGGTCAAACCAAAGTCGCAAAGCAATGCAGAACCGTCGTTGCCGATCAGAATATTCCCCGCTTTAATGTCCCCATGCACCACACCCTCCATATGTAAATAGTTGACAGCATCGGCTGTTTCATACAGCTATTTTCACACGTATCCGAAGAGTGAGCCTATCTTGTGTAACCTCAAGCGCAACGGAATCAGCGTACCAGTCTAACTTTGTTTACCTTCGGGTTTCGTACAACATACTCCGCAAGGGTTCCGTTGTCGATGAAAGGGCTCACTATATATATGTGCCCGTCTCGCCTCAGAGTACCGATGAACTCGAGGATGTGAGTGTGTCGGAGCTGCTGCCATGTGGCTGCTTCTCTCTCAAAACGCTGAAGACGAGAAAACGCGTAAGGTTCAGAATTGCTCTGATATTTCTTGAGACTAGCCGTACTCTGATTACACTATCATCGTAACCTGTTGCTGAGATCCTGGGTCGTTTTAAGGCAATCCTTCCAATTGTTCTGTGGGTCCCTTCAAATACGTCTCCGAAATGACCGTTGACACTGAAGGCCAGAGAGGAAATAGAAACGACAAGGGCATCCAAATCGGTCTCCACATGCGTATCAACCACCCCTGCTTTCTCCTCTGCTGTATCTGAGCTCCCTGTGCCTAGGGAACTAGCAGCATCCGAGTCCCCGTGCGGGGAGACGTCTGAGATACCATCGGAGCTCGGGGCTTTCCGATGAGACATACTGGCTCCGAGTCGCCTCGACTCCTTGGATAAAACTGGTGCGATTGGCAGCTGAGTACGAGGAGGTACGGGATAAGGGGCGTCACGAGTGGAAGGTAAAGGGTGTCGCGAGTATTCCTGCTTGTATTCGACCGGAGCCCGCTGTTGAGCCTCGACATAGAGACGAGTTTGGTGTCGAAGGAAGTTCTCCCTCATCAGTCTCTCTTGCTCCTGCCCTTGCATGCCATGGACGATCTCCTGTTTCTCTGCCTGGTCCGCCATCGCACGTCGGATTTCGTGTCGCCACCGTTCGCGTTCGTCGTAGGTTGAAGCGGAGGGCTTGTGGGTCTTGGAAGGAGGAAACACTGCACGAGGGGGGGAGGGAATATCATACTCGTTCATTACCGAGGAATCGGGTTGGTGAGAAGGGCGGGCGACGGGCAATTTGGACTTCTTTTGAAGCCGGGGAGGATCCTGGCCCATTGAGCGCGACTTCTCTTCGTTCTTTCTCACTTCAATCTCCACTTCACGACGGATTTGTACTTGCTCCTGCTCCCAGAGAGCGTCCAGCCTATTGTGAGCCTCACGGATGGCTTTTTCGGTGGGCTCGACGGCCTCGGGTGTTGGGAGTCGTTGGCATTCGTCGACGGTATTGCGACGCATCGTACGGGGTTGAGGTTGCGGATTGGGAATTGCGTTCCTTGGAGGTGGAGGTGGAGGAGGATTTGGAGGGAGAGGCTGAGGTGCCAAGAAGAGACCGAGGCCACCAGCTGCAGGGGCTTTGGGAAGATCCTTCTCGATGGGGTACTGATTGCCGAACTTAGCGTCGGGAGGTAAGACAGGGATGGCAATTGATGGCGGGATATGCCCGAAGCTGGGCTGCATCGGGGCGGGGCCGGCGCTGTGTTGCTGAGGAGGGGAGGGAATATCATGCTCGTTCATTACCGCGGAATCGGATTGATGAGAAGGGTGGGCGACGGGCAATTTGGACTTCTTTTGAAGCTGGAGAGGATCCTGGCCCGTTGAGCGCGACTTCTCTTCGTTCTTTCTCACTTCAATCTCCAGTTCACGACGGTTTTGTGCTTGCTCCTGCTCCCAGAGAGCGTCCAGCCTATTGTGAGCCTCATGGATGGCTTCTTCGGTGAGCTCGACGGCCTCGGGTGTTGGGAGTTGTTGGCATTCGCCGACGGTATTGCGACGCATCGTACGGGGTTGAGGTTGCAGATCGGGAATTGTGTTCATTGGGAGTGGAGGTAGAGGTGGAGGAGTGTGAATCGGGGAGGAGGTGCGCACAGAAGTAGGAGCAGCGACGGATCCGGAAGAATGTGGAGAGGGAGGTCTCGAGAAGGGGCCACCGGCTGCAGGGGCTTTGGGAAGGTTCTTCTCGATTGAGTGCTGATTGCCGGGCTTGGCGACGGGAGGTAAGATAGGGATGGCAATTGGTGGCGAGTTATACCCGAAGCTGGGCTGCATCCGGGCGGAGCCGGCACTGCGTCTGTGTCCGAGAGGACGGGGCGGATGTTTTATCTGAGCAGCGGCGGCGGCTGCATGTTCAGGATGAGGATACGGCTTAGGATGTGGTTGAGAATCATGAGATACCACTCCTCGTGGCATGGTGTGCATTGGAATGGGACCGCCGACCGTCTGCATGACGGGTCGGGGCAGGGTGTGAGATGACACTGATCGAGGAAGGGCGTAACCTTGAGTAGGAGGATGGGTTGAATGATGGAGGGCCTCATGAGTCCCGTCTGCGCTAGGGATGAAAGGTCGTGGGTCAGGAGGCCCTGCCCACATGATGTAAGCCAAGTGAGATGATCAAAACAGGTTGTCGATACGGCTCGACCGTCTGGAGCGGTGACGATTCAGGAGTAGTGGGATGCGGGGTTGATGCGCCCTGTAACGGCGAAAAGCAAGTGGAAAGAGAGAAAGAAAGCGAGATAGCTTGAGGAAAAGAAAAGAAAATGCTGGAGGTTGGTCTAGGAAGGATACAGTCCCTTGAATGAGGAGCAGAGTGGATCAAGGTGCGTTGAGGAGCTGGTGACGGCAACTGGTTGAGGGGAGACCTCAGGGGGAGGGAGCGAGGGCGAACCTAGACGCCACGACGTAAAGAAAGGTCGGGCTCGTTTGTGTGATGAAGGATGATCCCGGGTTGTTGCGTCTGACTCAGGGTAGACGCGAACTGGATGTGGTTTCTTAGAACCGTGAGAATCAAGGAAAAGGTGCAAGAGCTTACCCTGTACACGTTTTGGGCGGCGGAAAGGCCGCTGATGGCCGCTTCTAAGCCAGGAACAGGTATTGCTTTTACAGACCCCAGCAATTTTTAAGGATCGTTTGAGTCGATCCCCCTAGTGATCTGGTCTCTGGGTTCGGTATTGAGGAGCCGGTGTCGGGCGGTGAAGCTTCTTTGCAAGCTTTTTGCGCATTGTTCATCCAGCTGTTCAGAGTATTTATTTCGGTCTCTGAGATATAACGCGGGCGATTGGATTTCATTAATGCAGGATCACAGATCGCAGTTGGTCGCTGCTGTGGCACAAGTGTGGACAAGTGGAAGTGAGGGTCCAACATTCACCGTAACGGGGACTTAAATACACCCTCTCCGCTGAAATTCCCGGTCCTGAACCACGAACCTTGAATCCATCAGCTCGCCTGATTCTCACGGACACCAACCAGTTTCCTCGGGTCACAACGCCTGACTTAGGAGGCTAGGTGGGGTACTCCCAGTTCTACTTTTGGCCTTGTGTTTGGAATCGAAATCCCAACCCGATTTTCCACCTTCTGCCCCTGTTCCTGCTTCGCTTACCCTCCCTTGCTTTGGCCCTTCGCTCTCGTTCCCTCTTTCCCTGTTCCGCGCACTTCGAATTCACCGTCCCTTGCAGGTTCATGCCCTTGTGCTCTCTTCTTCTACGCTGCCGCATGGTCTTCCGCCCCCTATAGTATTCTTCTCGAGTACATCTCTTGCCTTCCGTGGCTGCCCTATGGCTTCCTCCCACTTCACATGCTTCTCTACTCTCCTGCCCATGCCCTTCTTTATCCTCACACTTCGCGCTTTGTCCTTTCCCTGCTCTTTGACCATTTCTCTTATCATTTGTATTCCTGTATTTGTGTATGTATCAATGTGTGATACCGGATAATGTGGGGGTCGCTTGATATCTTGTAATTGCTTATCAAAATGGCGCCTAAAGAAAGAAATGTCGAGGTGTCGGCGGTTATATAGGATTACTATGTAGGCGGTGTTATCGAATATCCAGCAACCCACCTAGAAAACACTCAAGCAGAATTTCCTCGCGAAAATACCGCAGTTCACCTCTGCCACTCACCTGGAAGATGAACCCAGCCGAACAAGGTAGGTGGCGGCGGCGGGGAGCCTGGAGGTGTAGGAGAAATGTTTATAGTAACCCAAGTAGGCGTGTTGTAGTAATACATACAGCCGCCTGTTTCCGGGTGTGTCATCAGCGCCTGATTCTCACAAGGCCGTCAGGCACCCTAGAATCGGTAGTCGTCAAAGCGAAGATCCCTAGTGTCATCTTCATATGTAATACGATATTTACAAAAATGCATCACATTAATGGAAGTACATATATACACATGGGTGATGAGTATGGATGAGCACCAGCAAGTACGAAAATGTTCTCAGGCTCGCCGCCGCCTGCTCAACCACGCACCGCCAGTCGAGAGTACCATGGTTCCTGATGGTGACGGCGTGTGAGGTTACGAATGAAGAAGGTGAACCATGGCGCCTGGTTCGGCTGAGTTCATTTCCGAGCGGGGACGGCGTGTGAACTGCGGTACTTTCGCAAGGAACCCCTGCTTTTGCCCGATATAGCCTCAGAGCCTCCGCCTCCAAGCCTCCAACCTCAGCCTTTCGGGAGGCTCGGAGGCTGAGGTTCTGAAACTATTCCAGGTGGTGGTTTCCCTCTGTACCATTGGGATAGGGACTTGTGCACCATTACTCAGTACTTAAGAAAGAGAATGTAGACGGTCGGTCGGTGGGTCTCCATCCTCCATCCGAGCACGCGTGAGCGAATCCTTTCCTCCACTTCCCTACCTGATCGCTGAGCAACTCCGACTAAGACCATCGCACAAATAGCCCTCATGGTTACCTCCCTTGACGTCCTTCTCTCTCGATGCGGTCGCGCGGACCTGATTTCCCTCGTACGTCTGTCGTGTTCGATCCCCATCCGAAATAGATGCCATCGCAATGTGGGCTTACGTTTCCTTCCCATCCGATATTTCTTTCCCGGGTATCTCGCGCGCTCCAGAACCAATATATTCTTGCAGCAAACTCCCAAGCCCTCATCGTCATGGCCATCACGCCGCCGCAACGCGACCCCCAAACATCACGGAAGCTGGCTCTATCCAGCGTCATCATGACGCTTTTCGCCATCTTAACCGCGATAGTATTATCAAGCGCTGAAGTCGACACGTCGGACACTGCAATTGACCGAAGGCTTGAGAGAGGCATTAAGTTATTTGCCTTTGGGATGACGTTGGTGGCTTTGGTGCTGTTCATTACCGCACTCGCAACGATTCGAGGAGCATGAATGGGCACTCAGGCATGCTTTTGTTCGTTATAACACGCTGGAGCGATCCTTGTTTTCTTTTCCGTTCCATTCTCTTGTCCTCACAGAGCGCTTATAGTTCTCCCGTGGATAATATGTTCGAACGTTGACCTGCTTGCGTACCAT
>KN823270.1:0-17254 GCA_000827465.1 Tulasnella calospora MUT 4182
GTGGGAATGGTGGTAGACGAAGTAGAGCTTGAGATGATCGGTACACTTCAAAGATATTAAATCAAGCGAATTTCATGAGTACGCGTCAGATAGCCTATTGCAACGCTTACCTCGAACTTGCACTTGGAGTCTTACCTCTACCGCCGAATTTCGCCAGCAGAGCAGGCCGCAATTGACTCCAATCGTTCTGAATCGATTCCTCAAGATCCTCATACCAGTATAATGCCTCTCCACCGAGGTAGCTCGAGGCAAAGACGGCCATCCACTCGTTATCACGATGCTTGCCTTGCTCGAGCGCCCGCCTTCGGACAGTGGCCACAAAGCCCTCGCATTCATCGGGATTCGTCCCTTTGAAGAGCCCAAGTTCTGAATCTGAAGAGAAAAGCGCTCAGTGGGGAAGGAAAGACTCAGAATCTAGCGGCTCACAGGATTCGGCCATACTGGTGGTGATGGACGTCGGGACGACTCATCGTCAGCGCCGCGTGTTGTGGACAATTGTGACCCCAGTGAAGAGTCCGCGAAACATTTGGTATCTGAAGGGACCAGTCACTTCACACACCTCCGACATCTTTGTTCACCGGGCATCTCGCAGATGGTGTCCTGTACGCAGTTGGTCAAAGGCAGGGTTGTCGAGCCGACGTGGATGCATCGAAAGAAAGAAGGTCTGAAATCAAGGTAACTCCTCGTCTTGATGCGGGCCGTAGACCGAAAGAAGATGGTAACACAAACAAAGATGTATCGTAGGACACGAACAAGAGGTGTTCCAGTCATCAAGGCCCGAGTTGCTCCTTCTCGCAACAGTGGATTCAGTTCGCGTGACATAAGAAGTTTGTCGTGTGTTCAGGCACGCTGCCACGCCCGCAAACATCCGAGATCATAATGCATGACGTCACAACAAGTGTTTGCGGTGGAGTGCATCGACGATATCACATGCATCGCGCGTCGTCACGGAGAACATGGAGAACATCGAGAGGTGAGTGGGGGCATTCCAAAGCTGGCCATTCACCCCTTCATAGTGGTGTGTACTGTATCCCTAGGTCCGAATGAGATGGATCGGTTGTATTGTGCAAGTTCGCTAGGCCTCCCGATGAGCGTGACGTGAGATTAAATCCGAGCAACCCTTTTGATGCCACATAAGTGCCCTCTAAGTTCTCATTAGTCGAGCCTACGTGCACGTCTGCAAAGTTCCCTTCAACGGCGCACCCAGCAACGCTCACATCTCAGGGACATTAGAGGTTGGGCCCGCTGATCATATTTCCTTACGCACGGCTAACGATTCCTGCGGCACTCGAGTACTCACCGCCGCGGAGACTCGCCCGGCTTTCCCACCACGATCAACAAATCCTGTTCTCATCTTTGAAACTATCAAAGATCGGACCAACGTGATACCAGTGACGGAAGCTTCTAATATAAGACCAAACGGACTCGAAGCATACCAACAAAAAGAACAAACAAAACGAATTCACGTGGAGGACCGCCGATCATGACTAACGGAACACTGTCCCCATTGGATCGCCAACAATTGCACTACTAGTGCTGAAAATAAAATGTGAAACACAATTCAGGTACACCTATATCGCAGGCGTCAGTTTACCAGAAATTCGTTCAAGAGCTTATATAGCGCCTTCAAAAATGATTTTCTGCAGTCGACGTTCCGCGTCAACGCGCCAGAGGAGTTGTGTGAGCGCCCAATACTCATAAGATCGCCATAGCCGTATGTGCTAAGACTTGACGGCCTCAGCCCCACAGACTTCGAGTGTCCGCCCACAGAGACGCAGAATTGAAACTTTCCAGTACTTAGAGAAACGTGGGATAAACTTCGTGCGGGTTGGGAGGGGGGACGTACCACCGTTTGGTGTTGGGTATTCAACACCGAGCTCTCCATCTTTAGAAATCCCCCAAACCTTCTGCTCAATGCTCCAGGATATATCTGATGTTATAGTTGAGAAAGAGCAGGAATTCGCGCTGCTGTTTGGGGATATTAGTTAATTCGAGCTTTTAGTTTAGTCGGAGCGTCTTACTATTCACCCACTGACCGCCTCCTAAGATTATCCCAATAAATCGCAGGAACGTCGGTTAATCGAGTAAGTTCGAAGCTATCCTGTTCAGAGGAAACCGAATTCTCAAATATGATACGAGCAACGCGAGCAAGGACTTGGCAAGGCTTACGATCATAGCAGCCGAGGGGGTGAATGAAACAGATAAAGCGTCGTCAGGATCTTATACAAGCGTTTGTACGTGCCGTTTGCATTGGTGAATCTTGCAATGTGACCGGGAAGGCTCCCATCAATGCTTCAAACCGGCAGGCACCCCTTTCTTACCAATGGAAGAGAGCTTATAGGTCTTCCGGGACAGAATCAGTCTTGCGATGAATCGTGGCAGATATAACGAATGAAGCCGCCGGAGGCGCCGCGGCGAGGGTGGAAATGGTGCAATAGGTGGAGCTGGTGTCAGGATCACCGGTGTGCTTCGACAAAAAATTGCGAGATCATCATTTATTAGCCGCTCTGATTAGTCCTATGATTCCACTCACGTGGATGCTAACGGTGATGGCAAACTTCTCCTACCGAACCTCCTAACCAAACAGGGCGCAACCGGCTTTAGTCATTCTGTACGTCAACGTCAAGACCTTCATACCAGTAGAACGCATCTCCAACGAACATCTGGAGGCAAAGACGGCCATCCACTTGTTGTCCGCGCTGTTTGCCTTGCTCGAGTGCTCGTGGCCGAATTGTCGATATAAACGCCTCACACTCACTGGGTTAACGACAGAGGGTCTGAGTTCAAAGGGATGAGCGATTGAGATTATTCACAACTTCAGGCGTCGTAAGGGGTGACTGACTTGGGATCGGTCGCGTGGCGCTGAGTGGCTACTGGTGGAGTATGATAAATCAAGCCCGATTACCCGCCAACACACGGCTGTCCGGAAAAACCGATAGGAATGGGGACACTGATACACGTCGAGTAACAGAAAACTACGCGTCCCAAGTTGGATCGTCAAAGGTTGCACTCCAAATGCTAAGAGTCGGTAGTAGTCCTCAACTCCGTTTTTTAGTTAATCTTCCGTTGGAATCCCGGACTGGCAAGAAACGGACCCATGAAATTAGATGATGTCTTCAAAGACGATTCTCTGGAGTAGGGTTGTTTCGGTTTGACGCACAAGCAAGGTTATAAGATGATAAACTCACCGCAGCGTGATTGATTTGTGGGGAGACCCTCATCCACCAAATTTTATCACTGTCCATACTTGCAAGGGGTTGGAGCCTCTCGGTATCTGGAGTGAATGTGGGATATGGTTCACCCTACGCGTTAACTGGACTCACAACCGTCTGGCCTTGGGTATTCAACATAGAGTTCGTCATCTTCAGTGATGGTCCAAACTTTCGGCTCAACAGACCAGGATGTCTTTGATCTTATCGTTGAGAGAGAGCAGAAGGATGCTAGACTGTGTCTCTGATAGTAATTACATATCTGCATCGATCGGCTTGATGGAAGAGGCTCACCGTTCGGGGTCCTCCATCCATTCACTTCCGGTGCGATCTTGCCAAACAATTGCAAGCGCATCAATGACTCGTGCGTTGTAGGAGGTGTCCTGGTCGGAAAGGGAAAGAAAGCTCTATAAAGGTGGCACAAGCAACAAAACCAGAACCTGACAAGGCTTACGATGATTTGAATCTCAAATGGTCCGTTCACAGACGCGGTAAACGAAACCAATAACGCGCCGTCGGGGGTTTCGGACATAGACTCAAATACGCCCGTTCCACTGGCCCATTTTCCGATATAACCAATAGCTCCTCGAGGGGCGGCAATTTTTAGACGTCCCTTTCTGACCAAGAGAGGAGAAGGGGTTGTTGTCTTTTCCCGCTCACTTTAGTGCTGCTATGACCCGTAAAAGATCCAGCTTCTCGGACTTACCGGAGGGGCCGCAGCCGGTCATGTGGGGATGGTGGTAGAAGAAGTGGACGTTGAGATGGCCGGTGCGCTTCAAACCGTTTTACATCAAGCGATGGTCCTCACATATATCTCGTTGCCACACTCACCCCATATTCGCGTTTGGAGCTTTATCTCTGCGGCTGAATCTCGCCAGCAGAGCAGATCGCAACCTTGAAGTCGCAGTTGCGGTCTTATCGTTGCGGCCGAATCTCGCCAGCAGAGCAGGGCACAACCGACTCCAGTCATTCTTTGCGTCTTTGTCAAGGTCCTCGTACCAGTACAGTGCATCGCCACTGAGGTATCCTGAGGCAAAGACGGCCATCCACTCGTCATCACGATGCTTGCCTTGCGCAAGTCCTCGTCGTCGGACTGCGGCCACAAAAGCCTCACACTCTTTAGGATCTCTTCCTCCGAACATCTTCGGTTCTGAATCTAAAGGGGAGAGCGCTCAGCGGGAAGTCAAAGATTCGGGCTCGGGCGACTCACAAGGATCGGCCATCCTTGATTGTGGCAGAGTGGTGATTGACGCCGGGACGACTCTTCGCTCGGCGACGCATGTTATGGACAATTGTGATCCCCTTGAAGAGACCGCGAGGCCTTAGTATATGAAGGGACCAGTCACATCACACCTTCGACATCCACTCTTGACGTTGGTCTTTGTTCACCGACTATCTGGCAGATTATGTCCCGCGAGCAGTCGGTAAATGGCAGAGCCGGACAGCCGACGTGAATACAGCGACAACAATGAGGTTTGGATAGAAAAGAACAGGTTTGGAACCTCTGGACACCGAGAGCAATTGTGGGATAGCGTTCATGCCATGCCATCAGAGTACGTACGGCCATCTGGCCCAGGGTATTTCGCACAGGGTTCTGCATCTTTGGAGATCTTTCAGACTTTTTGCTTGACCGCTTATGATGTATTTGAATAACCTCAAAGTCCCGCTTGTAGTCTTATGAGGCGCGGAGTGTCGCAAAATTATTTCAGCGCGAGAGGCGGGTTTTTGGCCAAAATCTCGCGAGAACGAGACTTTTCACGATGCGCGAGAGAAAAATCAAGTGATTTTGGGAGATCAAGACAAGATCGAGGCATCTCATAAAAGCGCGAGAGATATTGCTGGGATGAAAGAGCGAGAGAGAAATCGCGAGACAAATTTGCGAGAGAAACGCGCGAGAGAAAACGCGCGAGAGAAAACGGGACGCTGAGAGAGCGAGAGCGCAAATGTACAACGGATAAAACCAAATGCCATTCCAAAAATACGAAAATACAATCGGGACTATGTAACACAAAGTAAACTAACCGGGAGTTGCGTGGGGGCCGTCGATCAAATCCGGCGACCGGAGCAGGCGCGCGAAGTCTCGATGCAAATAGAACGGATGTAGTATCACCTAATGTAGGAGACGGATCACAGTCAGCTAAGGAAAGGCCACTGAGAAGCACATGTGCTGACCGGCAATTGTGCCCGGGTGGATGAGCAGAGCGTTTGAACGAACGCATCATCAAGGCCGAAGTGGTGGAATTGGCAGACACAAGCCTAACTTACCATGCTACCTGCAATGACCGTGTTATCAGGTCATAGAGGTCACAAAAAGACAACTGCAACTTACCTAAAGGCTGGAGTGGTCACGTGAAGTCGCGCAGAGAGCCTGCAAAGCGTGAAGGCCCGAAGACGGGCCAAGCATGATTGGGTGAGACTATCGAGCTTGGGAAAACTAGAAGATAGGTTGGTTTGAGTCCGGTAGGTGATTGCTGAGCTCATCTGGTTGGTATGAGCGTGGTCAAAGGCGTATTTAAAAGTGAACTGGCCATGGGTGGGTCCGAAGCGAGTCTGAAGTTAGCGGGACCCGGGTTTCAAACGATCGGTGCTGGGGCAGGCGGCAACGTTGAGCGGCGCGAGCCAAAGTGAGAGCGACAATGAAATGGATGCGTGGTAGAGAGGAGTAGAGGGAGGGTGGGGTGAAAACGGAAGCCGCATTGTTTGTTTGTCTACGTCTCGAACCATTTTTGGACCAACCCTCAACTCACCCTGCCACCCGGGCCACCCGTCCTACCTGCTCCTCATCCCCGATGCCTAACTATAGGAAAACTTGTGTCGGCTCTTTGGCTCACCTGATCCAACCGCGACCTGTCGAATAAATGTCAGCCTCGAACCGCAAAACCGCCAGCTTCAAGCGAAGCGACTCCAGTTGTGACGAATCTAGGTGTCGCTCAAGGTCTTTCGGAGCATGTAGCCAAGTCCCCCGCATAAGTACCGGCTTGAGAGCGAGGCCTTTGACTGGTGTCAATATGACTGCCTCTGGTTGCCCTGATATCTGGATAGACCTCCCGGTATGTATTGTCCCTGCAGACCTGGCCTCCCTGACTAATGTTTTCTTTGCTTTCAGGTTATCTGGCATGTATTTTCTCCTCATAAAGCAGGTGGCCCGTCGCTGGATCAAGATCCCACCACGCACAGCACCGCAACTATGCCTTGCTTAAGTTCAGGCCGATGCCCGCCAACGTCGCCCCTTCTTCTGCCTTCATCCGTACTCTGGTTTCGCTGGGGTGCTCCGCCCGTGTGCCCGGCTAGCATTGCCAGCCAGAGATTCTGTCTCTGGCTCCTCTGGCCTCAAGGCATCCCACGCCTGCCTCAGTCGCCGGATTTGATCGACGGCCCCAACGCAACTCCCGGTTAGTTTACTTTGTTGTTACATAGTCCCGATTGTATTTTCGTATTTTTGGAATGGCATTTGGTTTTATCCGTTGTACATTTGCGCTCTCGCTCTCTCAGCGTCCCGTTTTCTCTCGCGCGTTTTCTCTCGCGCGTTTCTCTCGCACTTTTTCTCTCGCGCGTTTCTCTCGCAAATTTGTCTCGCGATTTCTCTCTCGCTCTTTCATCCCAGCAATATCTCTCGCGCTTTTATGAGACGCCTCGATCTTGTCTTGATCTCCCAAAATCACTTGATTTTTCTCTCGCGCATCGTGAAAAGTCTCGTTCTCGCAAGATTTTGGCCAAAAACCCGCCTCTCGCGCTGAAATAATTTTGCGACACTCCGCGCCTCATATAGTCTCGTCTCTGCGGCCCAATCTTGTCCAGCAGACCAGGGTGCAATCGACTCCAATTGTTCTGGATTGGTTCCTCAAAGTCCTCGTACCAGTACAAGGCGTTGTCGCCGAAATGGCTTGAGGCAACGACAGCCATCCACTCCTTCGCCCGACGCTTGCTTTGCTCAAGCGCTCGTCATCGGCCTGTGGATACAAGCACCTCACATTCCTTGGGACTCGTCCCCTCGAAATGCAGAGAGTCTATATCTATATAGGGAGCGATTAAGTTTATTAGAGCTTTAGACCTTGTAGAAGGGTGCCTGACCTGGATCGGGTATATAGATCTAGGTGAAGGTGGAGTACGGAAACCCAGCCAAAATATGCACCTGTAAACACAAAACTGTTCTCTGAGAACCTGTAACAGCACGTGCCAACGACGTGGAATGGATTGAAAGTATACATGGAAATAATATTGGAAAAACCAATTCACATCGGGTTAACGGAAAGCTACACGCCCCACGTTGGATCGCCAAGGGTTGCACTACAAAATGGTACCAGCAGGCAGAAAATCTAAAATACGTTTCAAGGCTGCTCCATTGTTGGGGATTGGTAAGAAAACTGTCCCGCGAAATTATATGGCGTCCTCAAAGACGATTATCTGGGGGTAAGGTGTTTTCCTTCGGTGCGCGACCTGGTTTGTGGAAACGACCGACACTCACAGCATGGTGATCGCTTGGCGCAGGGGGCCTATACCACCATATCCTTTCTTGGGTGATGATCTTACGGGGTTGGAGCCTCTCGGCACCTAGAGCAAACGTGTGATAGGGTTCATATCATATATTTAGAGGACTTACTACCGTCCGGCTTAGGATATTCCGCGCTGAGCTCTCCATCTTTGGAGATCTTCCAGACCTTCTGCTCGACCGCCCAGGATGTTTTTGACGTTACATTCGAGAAGGAGCAAAGGCTTGCCACACTGTATCTCAAGTAGTAATTATCTGCAGCTTTTAGTTTGGTAGAAGAAGCTCACTACTCGGATTTCTCCATCCATGTACCGCCGGAAAGACTGCTCCAAGCAATCGCAAGTATATCGATGACTTGCGGGTTTTGGGAGGCATCCTGTTCAGAAAGGGGAAAATATCTTCAAAGGTGGTACGAGCAAGAGAAAACAAAACTTGATAAGGCTTACTATGACTTGAATGCCAAACGGTCCGTCAACGGCCGCAGAAAATGAAACCAGTAGTGCAGGGTCGGGGGCTGAGGACAGAAGACAATACAACCCCTGTTCGTTGGCTGATTTTGCTACGTAACCGTGAAACTTCCGATTGGAATCGAGAACTTTCAGGCGCCCCTTTCTGACCATGGGAGGAAAGATTGTCGCCTTTTTGCGGTCACTTCAGATCTGCTTTGACCTGTCAAAGGTTTGACCACTTGGACTTACCGGAGGCGCCGCGGCTGGTGTAGGGATTGTTGTAGACGGAGTGGAACCTGATATAGTTGGTGCGCTTCAATGCATTTCAAATTAACCGACCGTGCTCGCCGGATATCCCATTCCAACACCGACCTCGGAGTAACACTTGGATTCTTCCCTCTACGGCCGAACCTCGCCAGCAGAGCAGGGCGCAACCGACTCCAATCATTCTGTACGTCTTCTTCAAGGTCTTCATACCAGTATAATGCGTCTCCGCCGAGGTAACTTGAAGCAAAGACGGCCATCCACTCGTTATCACGATGCTTCCCTTGCTCCAGTCCTCGGCGTCGGACCGTGGCCACAAAAGCCTCACACTCCTTGGGATCTGCCCCTTCAAACACGCCAGGTTCTGAGTCTAAAGGGGCAAGCGCTCAGCGAAAAATTCGTGATCAGGACTCGGGCGACTCACATGAATCGGCCATCCTTGATGGTGACGGAGTGGTGGCAGTGATTGACGCGGGGACGACTTATAGGTTACGTAAGCCGCATGTTTTGGACAATTGTGAGGACCGCGAAGCTTTGAGTTCTGAAAGGACCGAAAACGCCACACTTTCGACGTCCATTATTGACGTGGATCTTTTGTTCACCGACTATTTGGTAGAGAACCAACGGTCACTCTGAGTGCTGGAGAGTAAATTTAAACACAGATCAGGCATGCCTTATTCACAAGCATCGGTTTTACAAGAATACACTATGACATTATTTACTGGCCTCAAAAATGATTTTCTGTAGTGGGGGTGGTTGTTAATACACGAGGGAGATTCCGTGGATGCGCAGCACTCACAACAGGAATACATCCCATTGGAACAGGTGCTGAAGATCTGTACCAGGAAAGGCAGCCTTTTGAAGGGGGATTTAAACATTGGAGCCTCTCGGTACCTAGAATAGCTTCATGATTCAAGTTCTCGAGGCTTTGTTAAGAGAACGTACCATCGTTTGGCATAGCAAGTTCGGCGCTGAGCTCGCCATTTCTGGAGATCGTCCAAACCTTCCGCTCAACCGCCCACGAATCCTTGGGTGCTAGATTTGCGAGGGAGCAGCAGTTTGCTACACTGTGTCTCAGGCGTGACTATCTGCAGCTTTCGGTTTGGTACGAGGGGCTCACATCGAGGGGCTCGCCATGGATCCCCCATCGGCACGATGTTTCCAAGCAATTGCAAGTACATCGATGACCGGCGGTTTTTGAGAAGCATCCTGTTTTATGTAAATATCTTTAAAGATGGTACTGCGAAAAACAAAACAAGGGCTTCATCAAGCTTACGATGATTTGAATGTCAAATGGTCCATCCACTGATGGGGTACGCGAAACAAGTAATGCGTCGGCCGGGTCCCGGCATAGAAATTCAAACAGGCCGTTTGGCTCGGTTAATTTTGGTATGTAACCACGAAGCTCCCCATTGGAACTGAGAACTTTCAAACGCCCTTTTCGGACCAAGCGGGGAGGGGCAATTGTTGTCTTTTTGCGGCTCTTCTTAGGCTTCCTGCGACTTTTGGGAGATGGAGCTACTGGAGGCGCCGCGGCGGGTGTGGGGACGGTGATCGACAAATAGAAGTTGAGACACCCGGGTACTTCAAATCAAGCGACTTCACCAAGGTCACTTTAGACGGCCCCGTGTTGCCACACTCACCTCGACGCTGCGGTCTCGAGTCGTCTCACCTATCCTACGGCCGAATTTCGCCAACAGGGCAGGGCGCAACTGACTCCAATCCTTCTGCACGTCTTCGTCAAGGTCCTCGTACCAGTGCAACGCGTCGCCGCAGAGGTAGCTGGAGGCGAAGACGGCCATCCACTCGTTATCATGATCCTTGCCTTGCTCGCGTCCTCGTCATCGGATTGCGGCTACGAAAGTCGAGTATTCCTTAAAATTTGTCCCTTCAAAGATCCTAGGTCCTGGACTCAGAACGGAGAGCGCTCCTCTGGGGGTTGGCGGTTCGGGCTCGCACGACCAACGGGCATCGGCCATCCTTGATCGTGGCAGAGTGGTGGTGGTGGTGATTAACCGCGGGGATGACGATTCATCGATCAGGGCCGCGTGTTTTGGCTGGTTGTGAGCCTAACGAAGAGACTGCGAAGCTTTGGGTTCTAAAGGGACCAGGAACGTCACAACCTTCGTCCCATTATTGACGTGGGTGTTTGTTCACTGACCATCTCGCAGATGGTGTCCTATGAGCTGCCGGTAAATGGCAGGGCCGGAGAGCCGACGTGGATGCAGCGACAGCAATAAGGTCTTGCGATAAAAAAGAGCTCAATGTCTTGAGACGGGCCGTGGACCGACAGAAGGAGGGTAATACCGAGAAGGACGCGTCGAAAAGCGGCCCTGGACACTTCGCCCGGAACCTCCGCATTTGGTCGAATTTCATCGTCGTGATCGTCGGTCGGCTAGCGGGGGGTTTCAAATGGGGAGATGTCTTGTTTCGTCGAGTGGGGGAGAAACGGTGCCCGTCGAGTTGCCATGTGGACTAGAGCTTACGCCGTCGGCAACGAAGAACGTACAGTGTGGCATGGACTGGCATAATGTGGTTCGAATGCAGGGATGGCGATGGACACGAGGTCGAGTGTCATATACAGGGCAATGAGAACATTTCGTTCGCGTAGGAAGATCTGCAGACAGGAGAACCTGAGGAAGAGGCGGAACAAGGTCCCATCATCCGCTACCCGCTCTTCCCATCATCCGCGCGCAAACGCTCTTTTCTCGTTTCTCTCCTCTTCCACCACCTCCTCAGAGGCTGCTGCTCTTCGTCTCCCGACGTTGGCAGCGTTGATCCATTCGTTCATTCTCGCGTGCCAGTCACCATCCTCAAAGCCAGGAAATTCCAACCCCGACCACTCATTTCATCACACACCCTCTCTCACCTTTCTCTCTTTGTTCCAACCTAAACCTCAAAGCAACCAACTCACATATCGCCCGACGAGCTCGACGTCTTGCCTACGACATTCGACCAGCAAAACGTCCTTCAGTTAGGAGCGCGGAGACGAGCCATCAGCCAACGTTTCCCGTTTCAGCAACCCCCATATACGCGGGACACTAAAACCTTCTTTCCTCTCACCCGCACTCTACCTTTTCCTTTGCGCTCTCTCCCACACCCGCGCAAGGCCACGGTTGCCAAAAGGTTCGATCCTTCACTCAGGGGGAAGTAGCGTACGACGATCGTGAGTGGTAAGCAAAGATGACCCTCGGACAGGGATCGCAATGTGGACCGGCGAGGCTGATTGGCAAAAATGTCATTTCCATTGGACTGCAGGACGCCATGTGGAGTCCCTCCGAGTCTTCCAACATCAACGACCGTCGTGCTCCTCAGCGGTCTCGTCACCAGGAGCAGCAAAGGAATTTCACCACGTCAAACCTCGTGGATGCATCTCGCCAGAAAGACTTTCGATATGGTATGCACACGCACCCAAATTTGCCACGCGCGAAACTCCTGAAAGCGAACGGGCACCTTGTTCTAACTCTTCTCCCGTCGACGGAAATTACTTTGCACTAGATCGTGAGGATATATATTCATCAACGTCGGCATCGACATCGGCAGCAGTATTGTCTCTTCCACGCCGGTCCCTCTCCTACGAAGACAGGCTCTCTGCCATGCCATCCACCTCCTCGCCCATAACGGCATCAAATACCCCAATACCATCTCCTTCGACCCTACGTACTCAACGACCATTAGGCAGCAAACGCAGCAACTTGGCGTCCAGCACACCGGCTTCCCCATCCATCCCATCACCGACCTCGCGCTTCGCCCAATCGAACAGCGACAACACGCTCGGTCCGACACCCCTACGTTCTCCTATGTTCTCGGAGACCAGCTCAAGCCGGAGACCCAGCGGCAACAACGTAACAGGCAGCAGTCGACGGTCCTCGGCTGCGCGATCGCCCGACTCGGCGGCCGCAGCCCTAGCCGCGTCTAAATACGATATGAAACGGATGTTGTCCAAGCCCGCGCCCATGTCCTCTTCCTCGTTTGGCAGCAGCAGCGCTGGTTCTGCCGGGATATTGTCTTCCGCGAGTCGGGCTGAAGACGACGTGTTTGGCTACCACCAGTCACCGCAGCAGCAGCAGGACATCGATCCGCTGGCGTACAGCTCATCCGTGGACACGTCCAGATCGCACTTGAAGAACGCTAACCCGGATATATGGCCCTCGGATGCCCCAGCTCTTGGCGCTGGTGCTGGTGGGAAAACTTTCCCAGATTCAGTGTTAGCAGCAAGTACGTTTAACTCGACGGCAACGCGAACCCGTTCCCGCAACGAATCTTCGACTTCGACTTCCCCGGCCCAGTCACAGCCTTCACAACAACACCAACAACAACCGCTGTACCATAATCCTTCATCCTCCCGGAACCAGCAACAACCCCATCGAGCACGAGCGCTTACGCAAACTTCCAGCATGACGGCCACGACCACGACTTCCTCCTCCGTTTTCCCACCAGGCAGCAATTTGTCTCATTCCAATAGTACGTCATATTACGCTGACCATTCCGTCGACTCGCATTCCTACGCCAATTCAACCGCCGCGAGTTCGAGGTCGAGGATACCCCCTATGCCTGGTGGTGGTGGTGGTATTGGTGTCGCTTTTCCTATCAGCGATGACGTTGGGGGTGGATCGTTCATCTCAGGTTCAGGTTCAGGTCCGGGAGCAGGAACGGCCAAGTCTTCTGCTTCGCCGGCCCCGACAAGGGCTCTGACTCCCGCGAGTGCGATTGCGTACGCTTATCAGCAGCAGCAGCAATTACGCGGTGGTGCTGGTGGTGGTGTTAGTGCAAGGGAATTCGATTCTTCTCGACCCAGTCCAAGTCCAAGTCCGAATCCGAGCTTTTATACCGCGTCGTCTTCATCAGCGTCGGAAAGTGGGAGAGCGTACGGAGGAGATTCAGAGTACTATCAACACCAGCAGTACCTCAACACGCCCTTCGGATCAGCTCGAACGCTGGGAGGAGGAGGATCGCCGATCAGTCCTACCTCCGGACGCGTCGTGTCGAACGGAGATCCGGAGTCTGGAGCCCTTGGGAACGTGGAGAAGAGCAGGTCATCAGGAGCCTTGAGGACGTTGGGACGCAAAGTCTCTGGAAAGTTCTCTAGAAAGTCGAGCGGCGGGTTCACGACCTCTGGAAGAAGAGGCACCATCGCCGCTGGAGCTGAGGATGTGATCAACGTCGGTGGACTTGGAAGCAGTGTCAGCACGAACGAAGGGAGCTACTTGGCCATGTCTTCCGAGTTTGGAGGATACGATGGAGATGATTCGACGGGGGGTGGTGTGGGGTCAGCAGCAGCGGGGATGGCGTTCAGCGCTTCTTCGTCCTCTCGAGGAGGTTCCGGAAGGAGCCGCTCGCAGTACGACGTTTCCCAGAGGAGGTCCCCGTCCGGTTACTTTGGTGATGCCAGTGGCACTGGACTCGCGGATGTTTCGTCGTCAAGCATCGACGCGTCGCTCCCGACATCGCCTGTTTCTCCGGCCGCTCAACAACACCAATCCATGTCCAACGCTTCACACCACCGACCTTCCAAGTTGACCAAGACCAAGTCGCTGTTACGCCTATCTCAACAGGGTCGCAGTGTTACAGACCCGACCCCAGTCCCGGAACCACCAACTCCAAGCAGCACAAGTGTTGGTACATCCATATGGAAGATGGTGAAGAAGTTCAGCTCCAGTACTTTGAGGGAAAAGCATCGGGCTGGTGCGTCGCCAGTCGAAGCGGTACCACCCGTCCCCGCTCTCCCGCCTGGCGTCGTAAGTAGTGCAAGCGCGAGTCGACGTTCGAGCGTGAGTGATCATGATTATGGCATTGTCGTTGGCGGAGGTGCAGGTGCATTCGGTGGAGGGTTTGGGAGGGACGAAGGAGGGACCAGGTTTTCGATTTCCTCTGCAGTGTCGAGGCCAAAGAGCGAAGCGAAGAGGTCGATGATTGGGAGGAGTCGGAGCGGGACGGTGGTTTCTTCGGCGCAGTCTCATGGGCACGGTGTCCCCATCCACAATCGCGGAGGCCCCCCACCGGAGTTGCCGAGATCGGGACCGAGGTCGCCGAGGCACGAGCATAACCGGTCACTGTCTCAGTCTCGAACGACCACTACTGCGACCCTTTCGTCTTCGCCCATATCTTCGGATTTGTCTTCGTCAAAGTACTTCTTCGGTCGACAGCAATCTTCGCCCAGGACTTCGACTTCATCGTACCTCGCTTACTCGGATACGCAGGACTATGGCCCCCCACCACCTCTACCAGTCTCTCAAAAGCAACAGCAGGCGCATTCCGCACCACAGCATATTATGCCTCCAGACGAGATCGCTGCCATGTTAAGAGAGTATGGGGATGATTTGGGCGGAATTGTCAGTGCGAAGGAGGACGATGACGGTTCGTCGTCGAATTATCACAATCCTTACTCCTACGCACCGAGCCGCAAATCCTTTGCCTCATCAGCTGCACCCCAGAAGGGTAGTGGGCTTTCAGCTCCACCGTCAAGCCGCTCAACCGATCGTTCGAGGTCAAGAGATCCGCCATCGAGTCGCAAATCCTCGACTTCTGGAA
Organism: Tulasnella calospora MUT 4182; assembly: GCA_000827465.1. Classification (NCBI taxonomy): domain Eukaryota; kingdom Fungi; phylum Basidiomycota; class Agaricomycetes; order Cantharellales; family Tulasnellaceae; genus Tulasnella; species Tulasnella calospora. The sequence goes on from KN823270.1 coordinate 14,943, forward strand.
AAGGAGATCCACCGTCTGGACAGGGAGACTTGCAAGAGCGCAACCCCGCGGCTTCCATGTCTTCGTCGTCGCTGTCAACGGCCCCCGCCAAGCCCACGAAACCCAAGAAGTTCGGGAATTTCCAGCACCCCCCTCTAAATATGTTGCGTAAAAGCGCGGGCAACCCAGCTGCATCACGCTACGTTGCCGTCCAGGGCGGAGGGGAGACCTCACCTTCGAGTGTTGGACCCAAGACCTCTCCCGCAAAGAAGACCGTGTTGCACAGGCTGATGAGGAGCAAGAGTGAGGTGAATCTCACGCCTACACCCTCTACGGCAAACCCGCCCACACCGCCCACTGCGCGTCCGCCACCCCCGCCTCCCGCGACAACCGCCGCGGAGTCCAAGGAGCGCCGAAGAACCAGTCCCCCAATGCCATCGCCGAGTTCGCCGACCAAACGCTGGTCCATTGACGAACGCCGTGGGTCAGCAGGTTCCGGTAACCTGCTGAACCCTCCCTCCGCACCACTCAGTCCCACTCGAGCTGCGTCCTTTGACCTACAACGCTCACGACCCTCGTCTTTCTCAACCACCGTCATGTTCCGTGACCTTACGGAAGCCCAGGCTGTCAAGCGTTCCGAAGATGAGAAGAATAAAATGTGGGACATGCTGTTGGAGAAGAGCGAAAAAGCTGGTGGCACGTTGCACGCAAAGATCGATTCGTCCTTCTACTAGCGAATTTGGCTTTCAAATGGACTTGATTACGCCCTTTTACCCTTTTTTTCGATCTTCCACATGTTTGTTTTGTTTAGATAAGTGTCTTTCTGCCCCCTTTTCTTCTCGTTTTAATCTGGGGTGAAAGCCGCTCTCTCGTTTCTTTCCGTCTAAGTTATCTACCGCGTCCTTTTGATTCGAGACATGTCAGATACCCATCTAACCACGTTGATACCACTGTCATTTATTTCTTCCGCTCCTTCTTCTGTAACTTGATTTGGTACAATTCAAAAGCATGTCACTGTCATTACTACCAATCAAAAGCTTCTGCCATTACCTTGAGCCTTGTAACGTGTTGGTTCAGAAAGACGCCTGATAATTTGACCTATCTCGACGGGGGAAATCAAGTATGCTCGTCTTAAACAGACATTTCCATATGAAACCCACCCAAACCAGCACGCCTTGTGAGGGTTCTCGGCATGAGACTCGTTCAAGGTGACATACTATCCGCAGTCGAAATTATCAACTATAATACAGTACACGACGGGAAATCCAATGAAACCAGAACCTCACGGCCTAAGTATTGATAGCCGTGAAATGGCGAAAGCCGTCGAATCGATACCCTCCTCCCGGCTTCTCCCTTTATTCTTCTCCACTAGAATAGACCCAGGCCCACCCATGTCCGAGTCGGACCCATCATCAGTATGATACTTGTCCAACTAGGGAGGTCTGATGGTTTTTTTTGCTGGGATTCCGGCAAAATTCCTCGTGAGAAACGTCGTTTTGCGGGCTGCGCCGCGGCGCCCTGTGGGTAACCTGTTGGCCTCATCGGTCGAGACAGAGTACAATCCTCGCTTCTCTCCTCATCGCCCGCCACCAGGTTCTAAACGAGCTTGTCCAAAGCGATGTCCACGACGGAAGTTGCGGAAAAGAGGGCTGCTAGCGACCAAGCAGTGGTAAACCCCGGTCTGGTCCGGTTTAGAATCACTCCTTTAATGTGCCCTTCTCTTCCAGAACGAGGAATACGAGAAACTCGAAAGGTTCCAAGTGAACCATCGTAAAATCGTGTTCCCTGAGCACAAGGACCCACCTGAGGGGAGTTTTGGTGTCGTTCTGCACGCCGAGCTCCATCAGTCCGTCTATCTCCCAGCATGGCTGGCCTCGCGCTGGTACGGCCCACCACAGTTAGTGGCCGTCAAACAGATCAAGGGATTGAGGTACAATGTACGAAGGGTGAAACGAGTACGTCTGGCACTCCTTCGTACTTTCAGGCGGCTGAAACCAATTCCTCGCAGGCGTTCACCAGGGAGATGTTAGTCTGGTCTAGCATCGAGGCACATCCTGGGATCGCCAAGTTTCTCGGCTTTTACGCCGACTTCAAGTGCTCAGAAGCATGGCTGCTTTCGCCATGGGAGCCCAATGGGAATGTCAGTGAATTCATTAAGGCTAACAACCTCGAAGTGCCCGAAAAGCTATCACTTGTGCGTTGCGCAAGGAGTATCATGATTGTCACGTCAGTTCGCTAAGCATTTCGTCTTAGGTATACGACACTATCGACGCGTTGACTTTTCTTCACGAATTCAACCCACCGGTTTGCCATGGCGACATCAAATCTGTAAG
>KN823271.1:0-13177 GCA_000827465.1 Tulasnella calospora MUT 4182
AAAATCCCAAACCGTGCTCTACTGGAGGCCCGGGAATCACAGTACGAGACACACTTGGAGTGCGATCTCGAAGCGGTGGAGGGTGGCGACAGTTTCATGTACCTGAAGCTCGAGGTCGACGCGGAGCCACCGTATCATGGGCTCCTGGAGGAGGCCGGGCCGTTCTTTCATCATTGGGCTAGCTCCTTTGGTCCTAATACCGGGTGGGACGTTCAAGTGACAAGTAGAGCCTTAGGATCCACGACCGGCATGCTTTCAGAATTTGCGGTCCACTTTCCGATGGCGTTGACGCTCACCATAACTCTTCCAGCCATCATCCCATTCTACGTGGGTGACCCACCCCTCACTCTGTTCGATTCAACGGGAGAGCCGAAGTTCCCCTGTCTCGAGCAGCTGGAGATATGGTACTGCAAGGCATTCGCCCAAGGAATCTTTCAGACAATAACGAAGAGGATGATTAGAGAGGATACACAGAGTGATGGGGTGAATCCACTAAGCATGTGTATCAAGTTGCCCAGAGATATGGACGAAAGTGAGAGGGTAGAGCTTACGTGGCTAGAGGATCACTTGGCAGGACTCACACTAGAGGGGACTGACACGATTCTATACGGGCTATAGACAACCCGGAGCCGTGTAGAGGAGGTTCGTTGTACCACAAGGAGAGATTGGTGATGTACCGGATCAGAACTCGGAGAAATGATTGTTCGCGTTGTCTCCACCCTAAACTGTGCTACTGCTGTCCATCGAGACCATTTTAATGTTATCTGCAGACTAGGAACGAACGTTTGACGAGCTCTCCCCATAAGATGGGAGAGGGTAACCGGGGAGGTTACAACTTGCCCGCTAATCAGGGTGCCAAAGGGAGGTATGAACGGGTGAATCCGAGCGGATAGGCTCGCGCTTCCGTAGATTGGAACCTAGGCATCGTTTGGAACCCTCTTACTTTTAGAGGCGCAGTTTTGTTGAAATCCATTCCTGGCCACAGCGTAGCGTGGACCAGATCTCCAAACCCGAAATGCAAATTACCATCTCGCGATGGCTCTGTTTGTTCCTCTCGCTGTTTGTTTTTGCGCCCGATCTACGTGCACCCCCTTTGCTTCTTTTACCTTTTGTATCTTGTATTATCGCCTTTTGTTTCCCCTCTCATTTACTTTAATTTTTTTCTTCTTTTCATTTTTCTGTTTTCATGTTACTTTCATTCCTCTGACTCGCGCTTCATGATCGTTTCTCTTCTCCATTCACTTCATCTAGCAACTTGTGAGCGTCCACTGCTCGCTTTGGCCTTCCTAGCGGTGTTCGTTTTCTAGTGTAGCCCCAGTAGTTCTGGGAGTCCTTCAAATTCCCAAGTCAGTGCCCTAACTGCAACATGCCTTTGATCCCATTCTGTTTCTTTATTTCGCCTTCAGAACCGTGTCGCTCCCTTGGTCCTTATGCTTTGACCTCCACACTTATTAGCTACGCTTCGGCGTCCACCAGTACTTTTCTAATCGTACTTGAAGGATTTCTTGCCGTTTCATCGGCCTATGCCGCTCTCATTCTCGATTGCCCTACTTACTTTACTTGTAGCGTACTCTATACACCTGAAAGCCCGGCACGGCACGGCCAAATCTCTAATCTGCATTATTTGATTCACGTACGAACTTCACGCTGTGGCCAGGACTGCCCAGAGGGCAATGCTTTTTCCAAACCCTTCTTGCGATTCATTCTAACAACCTTTGTTTGTTCAACCCAAGCTTGTCGTGGGAATCAAGATGTCGACTTGTGACTCCCAAAAGACTCTTGTCGCGTACCCCAAATCGCAAGTGGCATCAAGCATCGAAAAAACTTCATGAAATGCTAGTATAATTGTTACATAATAATTGAACGGTACCAGGTGCATGGTTCTAAGGTCAATTGCATGTCCGGGAGCGAACAAGCTAATAACCGCTTCTCTGTTCCGTCACCACTAGCCTCCCAACCGCGAGCACTAAAAACATGCCTATCTCGTCACTCCCAGAGGAAATTTTAATTGGAATTGTCGAGATTATGGTACTCCCCTACAGCAACCAACGTGCCCCCAGACTCAACAACCTACGTTTGGTCTGTCGGCGATGGGACGAGTTGATCCAGCACACACCCTCGCTCTGAACACATATATGCAACGGAACCAGTAACAGACACGAAGAACGAGTGCTCCAACGCTCCGGAACTCTCGGTCTCAAAGTCCGGGTTTCCTGGGGAATCGGCAAGAACTTAAACAAGGAACGGTTCTGGTCGGCGCTTCTTCCGCACGTTGATCGGTGGGAGCACGCAGCACTGTCAGGGAGGTTGGGAGATACCTTTCCACAAGCACTTGCTCGTACAGCAGCACCATGACTCCGGAGTCTAGCTCTAGATCGATCCGGAATGGAGCAGCCCACCGATGGCCTCTTCCCGTGGCCGCTACCCAATCTCGAATACCTCCAAATTCGAAGCTTCAGCCTCCCGTGGTCCTCACAGCAGTTCCCATCGGCGCGACTAAAACACCTTGACATCAAGCTCTATTCACCGGCAACCACCTCCATAGCCAGCCGTGCTCCCATGCTTGTGCAGCTCTTCGACACCCTCCGAGAATGCCAAGAACTCATTAGCTTGCATCTCATCGGAATAACCATTTTGGGGGACATTCCTAGAAGCTGACCCCTATCAACTTGCCAAACCTGGAAGTCATCTCCCTTGGGTATTTTGCCAGACCCATTGAGTGCAAGCTCCTTGAAACTATCTATCCCCCCAAGTGTCGGGTAATCACGGTCCAGCCCTGTTGCCGGGGATCAACAGCTGGCAAAGTTTTCAGAGCCCTCGAGACCCTAGTAGGCCGCATCGGGACCACAAAAATCCCAAATTATGCTACAACTAAGGTTTATAAATATCACGCCATAAACTTGGCCTGTGATCTCAGAGCGGTGGATGGTTGTGGTGGCTTCATGCGCCTGAGGTTCGAAATCGACGTGAGCTTTCGGTGGGATCGTGGGTTGCTAGGGGAGGCCGTACCGTTCTTTCATGACTGGGTCAGCTCCTTTGGTCCAAATACCGGGTGGGATGTCCGATTGACAAGTTATTCCGCGCCACCCGTGGCCGACATGCTTTCGAAATTCGCTGCCCACTCCCCCCTGGCGCTGACCTTGACCGTAACTAAACCATTCATGCCATGGCCCAACACTGAGCCACTCCTCATCCTGTTCGATTCGACGGGTGAATTGGCGTTCCCATGTCTCGAACAGCTGGAGATCTCGTACTGCAAGCCATTTGCGAGGGGAATCTTTCAAATAATGTCGAAGAGGGTGATCGGAGAGGATACTTTGAGAGATGGGAGGACTCCACTGCGCATGCGGATCAAGGTGCCGAATGTTGTGGACGAAGTTGAGAGGGTGGAGCTGGCGTGGCTTGCGGATCGAGTCCCAAACCTCACGATTCAGGAGACCAATATGCTTGGACCCATTGGTCTGTAGAAGGGGTTGTTCTACCGCAAAAAGGAGATCCGTAATGTCTCAGATCAGAACATGCAACGGATGTGCGGCAGATGTCTGACGGTGCCCAGGGAATGTTACAATTCAGGGGAGGAAAAAAACCTTTGGTTCACTTGTCTCTAACCCATATTGTACTACTGCTGTCATTCAAAACTTTTCTAATGTTCACTGCAGACTAGGCACGAGTGTTTAGCATCATGGCGGCAATAAGATCACCTTTTGGGAGGCCTCCTCTCCAAGCAACGTCGCGGCTCGGGTGATCAATCCCCGAGTGTACGAATTCTTCCAGTGCAGCGAACGCTAGCAAACGGTCAAATGGAAAAAAGAGATTACGACTGAAATCAGAAAACCGTCCAACGCGCGCACAGCAAGGATGTCTTTCGTACCTGAGCAGGCACCGTGTAAATTGTACCCCCGCGAATCTGTCCGACTTGGACCCCTGCTAGAGCTTCATCGCTAAGCTGAGGCTCAGAGGATGAGGTCGCATCTTCGTTATCGCTCATATCATCATCGTGTACGTCTATCGGTTCAACGGTTGCGTCATTCCCGCCACCTTCAGCAGCTTGGTTGCCGGGCATCGGTTTGGTTGCCTTTGTCGGCTTGCTGAATGGGACGTATCGGTGCTTGTCCAGTAGTGGTAAAGCTTTCTCTGTCGGGCACCAGGAGTACTCTTCCTGTACCGTCGAGACCCACGTGGAGGAAGGTTAGGTTACGCATCTCTCTGCCTGCAGCATCAATCCCGCCCGACTCACAGGGTCCAGCAAGAACGAGGGTGCATATTGAGCCTTGTACCTCATCTTTTGACACGTATGGATGTAAAAGCCCATGTAGAGGTATCCCATCCCCGGGGCACCATAAGAAGAGATTTCTTGAGCGAGCGCGATTTCCTTGACGGCGCTGAGCTTGCCGAGGGAGTGAGCTTCCCATTGGGGAGCATACATCAGGTAGACGCTGTTGAGATAAGGAAGAAGAGTTTTTTGAATGGATTGTTCAGAACGGAAATCATAAGTCGAGGGGAGGTGGGTGTTCACCTTGAAGTGCAATACGGAAGGACGTCAATCTGAAATATGAGTCCCGAGTCGAGTTCAGCATTGGCCACTTTCGTGGAAATGACGACTAGTCAGGCTCATACCACACCCATTGCGATCAACTCCCCATCCACGCGATACATCTAATGAGCGTCGCATCACATGAAATAAGAAACCCTCTCATTTATAGCCGCGAGCCAAAAGAAACGCACCTGATGGTACGACCCATACTCCCGAGGAAGGTGAGCTGGAGGTGGCTTTGCGTAAGGTATTCTCTGCCTCTAAAGTCGACATGGACGGACATTCGTTTGGCACATTAAGCCTACTCGAAGACGTGGATAAATCGACTTACCTTCAACGGCGTCTCACATAAGAACCTCTTGAAGCCTTGTCTGCTCTTATCGTCATCGTTGTGTATATTCTTTTGATACGAGCAGTAGAGTTGGAATTTCTCTTCCGTGAAGGAGGACGGTTCGAGAGTTACCTTTCACATCCCAAGGAGCTCAGGAATCATGATGCGTTTGCTTGGAGGAGTCGGACTCACTTCGTATCTATGCGCCACTTTCTCCTTCACTTCGCCCTGGAGAAAGGCGTACTCGGCGGAATGGAGCTCGTCGACCAAAGGGAAGGAGGGAGAACCCGTCGTCGAAGGCGCTGCTGATGACGTCGTGCCAATCGTAGCATCCTGAGCTGGAGTAAAGTCTTTTCCTTTGTTCTTGTTCTTCGATTTTTGCTTCCCACCGGTTTGCTTCTTCTTCGAAGAGGACGGCCTGTACACCCCCGAAAAAGACGATACGTCAAGGGGTCAAGGGAAAGTCATTAGCCCTCGATCATAATTGTCCCCTTCTCGGGAATTTACGCTCCAATTCAGATGCTGGGCCAGCCCGGGAGCACGATTTGGGGAGAATGGGAAGAAGAGGATAAGGGGGATATGCAAGACGCACCCTCCTTCAGGCTGTCCCGCCGGGCCGGCGTTATTCCCTTCACCACCATGATCTTCACCTGCTTCTCCGTCTCCTAGAATGAACCGGTTGAACCGGTAAATGACTTTCCGCTGACTCCGGGAGGGCTTGAACTGCCTGACGTCTAATCTTTATCGGTTGGTTGACAATTTGAGGGTAACGGAAAGGACGAAAAGGACGGAACAAGTTCGTTCATGAGGCTTAGCAAACCCTGAACGGGCCGGGAGGATAGGACTTTACCGAATGGTGTACTGCGGACAACAACTCCTGCTCAAATCCGGTTTATAGCAATACGTTCCTGACCTCCTCCAACCACGATCGATCATCTGTTGGTACGCCTTTATGGATTCCAAAAAGAAGAAAAACAACCAATTCCGCAGGTCAAACCCCAAACCCGACACGAGGGGATCGACCCGGGCGCACCATGCAAGACAATTGAACTGCATCCAGACCAAACGTAAAGCTCGACCGAGCAAGCGACCTTGCACCAGGAGGACCGCAATAACCGCACGTAGACGCGCGTGCACCGTACGGCTGGGCTAACGAGAACGGCTCCTCTTCTTGTTCCACCATTTGGTCATTAACATAATCATGATCATCGTCTTCGATCATGTGGACCTTTGCAGCCGATGCTGTGCTTTTTGCGTTTCCCGTTTTGGAGAGTCAATAAAGGGAGGGGGAGGTAAGGAGGGAACGGATTAATATTTGAGGGTGATCAAGGATCGCAAAAGCGGTGAACGGTGGTGGTTGAGCCCGTCGCCGAATTGGAGCCGGCTGGGTCCGTTTTCGGAGGTTGCCGAAGCCTGGACCCTTCCCTGTCGACGGCGCCGGATGATTCAAGGCGCTTTGTTTACACGCTGAACATAGCCAAGAAAAGAACAAGACGTGGTCCGCAGATTTTGCAACTGAGGTGCAAATGATGTTCTTGAGAACCCACAACTAGTACACATGTGTACGTACGATAAGGAAGAATGCAACACGCGTTGAGAATGACGAAGGAACCAAAACGGAAGAAACAAAGTAGTCATCTATAAACAAAGAAGGCAACAACAAGATGTGCAACAAAATGAGTACATGCGATTGTAAAAGGAAGAAAGAGATTAAAGGAAGACTTTTCGAGTCACTGCTTTGGACTGCATATAGTGAAGAGATAGAGAGAGAGTTTTGCTACATGAGTTGTTTAGATGAGGGCGATTGTTGGGTTGGTAAAAGCCAAAAAAAGGTGGAAAGATAAGGTTACAGCGACAACACGAGAGAACGAAAGGAAGGAATTCTCAAACCCAGATTGATGTCAGAAAAGAGTAAGAGTGTTCGGGAAAGGCGGAAGGAGCAAAGTCTATAGGTGAGCGGGGATGAAGGCAAAAAAAAAAAGGGACGACCACGCGAGGGATAGAGTGGCGCCAGGTCTTCAGAACCGAGAGCCGAAAGCACCTGATGATGGTGACTGGCGAGCACCGAAGCCCCGGGCAGGTGCGAAGCCGCCAAAATACTGTTGCTGTTGCTGCTGCTGCTGTTGAAGCTGCGCGGCTTGGAGCTGGGCGGCGAAGAAAGGGTCCATCGCGGCGTAGCTCGAAAACGAGTTATCCTCGGCACCGCCGTAGTACTGACTCGGTGATCCGACTGGAGTCGGGTTGATGTGGGCGTAGTGGTTTTGCAAGCCGAGAGACGATTGGGTGGGTTGGTGGTGCGAGGGGTGGGCGTCGAGCCCAAGGAGGGATTGCTCGATCATCTCTTCGTCCATCATGTCCTCGGTCCAGTCCTCAGCGACGGCTTGAGCGGTGCTTTGGTGGTAAGCACCGAAGGAGTGCTGCACGGGGGCTTGCGGGGAGGGGGTTGCAGAGGGGGGCAGCTGGGCGAGATCCATTGTGCCCATGGTAGGAGTGGTTGGGCAAGGTCGTGACGCCACCGCTCGAGAAGGGCCGGCCATCATCAACGAGCTCGAAAGCTGGGCCTGAAGAGTGATCGACGTTTTTTTATTAGCCAAGCAGGCCTACTGCAGGTGGGACAAATCGCAATCTCACCTGGAGGGCGCGGAGGTCATTGGCCTCTTGGCTGATGTTTCCGGAACTGGAGAAAGCTGCGATGAGATCGTCCATGTAGAGTGACGCTGATTTGCTTTGGTTGGTAGTTGGACTGGGGGTGGCTCGGGTGAAGTGCAGGCACGGTGTTGGATGAGGAGAGGAGAAGAGAGGTCTTGACGGAACTGGCAGGAGAGGGGGAGGAGGTGCGAGGGGGGGTTTATATTTAAGTTGGGACCATGACCGGGAGAGAGAGTGCGTCAGGGTCCACGCAGGACAGGACAGATTTCCAGAGCGGTGGGTGAGGTCGGCACGGACCGCCGTCCCGGGTGATCCAATCGGACTCACATCCCAGATCCCTTGAACTCAAAGGTAAAACACACCATACCCAAATGGAGAAACACACATGCAACCAGCCTCGCATCCACTGATTCTCCGGCTTGTATTTCCGGATGGGGCGCATTACAAGGGCGTCTATTCATCTCCCTCGGCTCCTCCTTTCCGAACCCGCCGTAGACTGCTATGCATTGCATAGCTTATCTTGTGTCAACAACACACGCTATCTGGCCGACATATTACAGTAACAATCACCTGATCGAAGCAAGATGAATTACTTGTTTGATAGTCAAAACCCGCGGTCCGCACATTCGCAGACTTTCACGCGCCGTCTTGACGTAGCCAAGTACGAATTGGCGCAGGGAGTACGTCGGTCGGGTCCTCGGGAGTTCCGTCTCGCCGCGCCAAAACACGCATGCACGCACCACCAACCAAGACGAAAAGGCGCCACACCGCATGTGTCTAGGCGAAAGAATTACCTCCACCATCGCGCGATCTTTGTTCCGAGGTGTCGGAGAAAAGGCTCGGTGCAGACTCGGAGACTTGAGAGAGACGCCATACGCAGTATACCTACACGTTCGGATGTCGACTCCCGACTTTTGACAAATTCCTTTCTTTAGGAACTCGACCCAATATACGTATCCCTGGTTTGCGGGTGGAGTGCGTTGGGAAACGGCGTGTGCTAAGGAGGCGCAGCAGCCCATCGCTGTCCACAACCAAAGATAAGACACAGAGAAGGGACAACCGGCGGCATCGGGCAGGCCGGAACGCCTTGTTGTCTCATAGTGGTTAAAGGATTGTATCTATGTTAGTCAGTGTAACTAATCCGGTTAATGTTCGCTCTCATAGCCGGCGGCGAGGTGAACCGAACATCAATGCCGTGTTATTCCGAGCCACATCGGGAGGCAACGGACGGCCCTGTCCCCCACTCGGATTGTGATCATTCGGGGTGATCCCGGAACAAATCGTTTTCATTCCAGAGATGTCCCTACTACTATACTCTTGGCTCTCAAACCGAGCGTATCCGACACTCGGAACAGGCCCTGCATTTCCCAATCGAGGTTTACTCCTTTTCGAAGGAAAAGGTCCCTTGCCGGGCCGTGACCCATTTTGTAGACTGGTCCCAACGGATCGTCTCAACCGATTCCTTATCTAGGTTGGCTTGAAACAACTCAAATGCAGAAGAAGACAAAAAAGAGGGCCTTTGAGAACTGTCCGCGGGCACGCAATGAGAGCGTTGGGTGGGTGGTCTAGACGAGCAAGCGGTCCAGGCGTTGCATGTCAAAGCGAGGACCAGCTGCAGCAATCCCCCCCCCCTTTCCGACACCGCGGGTGGCTAGGCCTCTGTCGTAGACGCCACCACCCTCTATTAGAATCCCCCTTCGACGTAATTGCAAAATTTTGGAGTGCCTCGCTTAGATCGAGTGAGCTCGGCGAAAATGTGTTTGATTTTAACAACGTCGGGCCTACGGTGGCCTGCGGCGGCAGTGGGGGTGAAGGTTTATCCGGAAACTCCAAGCGGGAGGGCGAGACACCACCCAGGGAGATCATACGTCCCACTTCTCGCTTGGAACATCCCTCTGGTTACAAGCCACGCCTAGCTACGGTTGTGGATAAATCATGTCGTGGCATGCTTTGGGGCACGAAAGTTTTCCGAGAAACTACTACTCGTCCCCGCTTTGTCTTCGCCACGAGGGAGCATCTCACCCGTCCTTCCATTCTCTCGCTGTCCGGAAGCGAGCGAGCATCGCGATATCCATCCATCAAACCCAGTCTCCGGATTTCGGGCAGGACTCTTCCGCATTTGGTCGCTGCTTACTCCGTTTATCCGCTCCGTCCGTCTGTCCCACCTGCTCCTCGCTTTGACTTACTACTCCCATATTGAATCGGCTTTAGTCGACCCACGCGTGTACGCTCACCGCAAGGGCCGCCATTATTCGTCTTATATTTCCACCCTACTTCTCAAGCACGCAACGAAGACTGTTGCTAATTAAGCATTCAAGTGCTCTGAAGCCGCTCGACCCTGATCCTCTCACAAAGCGGGGCCGCAATAAAGACACTGCGCCCCTCTCTCGGAGTAAAATGCTTATTTCCCCCACGCTCACGCCCTCCCCCGGGCCCGTCCCTCTCTCCTCCTGCTACTCTCCGATACCGCTTGCCGACCTCGGCCCGCATTCTGGGGTACGATAAGCCCCTTTGGGAAATGCGTCAAAGACAAAATGCCACATGGCGAGATAACGCCACCCAAACACAAACAACGTTTGTGGAGGTGAAAAGAGCTCGTCATTTGCGACGATCTTCCATGTGCGGAGGATGGGGAAGAGGTTGTTCCTCGCTCCGTGGCGTGCTCTGTCCCGCCGTACGGGGATGTGCGTTCATACGGAGTCGGGCGGATTTAAGAGGAGTTCATAAGAACGGAACTCGGACTCGGAATTGGGATTTCAGGGACAATTTACTGCAAACTAAGAATGCCCAGGCTCTAGAATGTCCGTCTTAAAGGTTGGAACGGTTGGCCTTCCTATTGGCTCCGATGGTGCCACTTCGGCTCACTGTAAGGGATTAAGCACTCAAGAGCACATTCAATCTACCCTGAACGGCTAGGGTCAGCGAGAGCAGTCTGTTTCAGACGAAGAGCACGTCTGCTCTTCTTCTCTAGCACCACCGAGGGACCTGAAATTTTGATATCGGAGGAACCTGTCTAATTTATCTGTCTCGGGATGGGACTTCATTGGTGCCCCCATCATACTCCTCATGGCTATCGACTACCGTGCCGATGACACCGTAGCTCGAGCTCGATAGCTTAATCTTTGACGTGTGCCTTTTTTTCTTTCTCTTTAAAATTAGGTCCCGGAGTGGGAGGGGGAAAAGGAGCTTCTGATTAAGGTAGCCTTCCGACCTTCCTTCGGGTGGGTGCGGTGCGGTGTTACGTCTCGTTTCTTTGATAACGACACCAGTCCGGCGATCCTCCTTGGGGAAAAGGAGAAAATGGGTGAGCGAGCTCCCCGGCTCGGAATGGGGGAAAGCGGTGCCCAACCCATATGAAGACAGAAAACGTTTGTGGAGATAACACTACTCTCCGCGTCGCCGTACGACGTGTTATGCTCGGCAGCGGGTTAGATCTACAGAGGAATGAGCGAGGAATAGGACCCCCCTCCGTCAAGTCCCCCAGCTATGTCCACTTCCCCTCCGAAGGAACTGCGCCGCCTTTCGCCGTCGCTTTTGCCACGACGGCAGGCACCGGACTCGTCTTTCCTTCTTCTGAACCTGCATCCAATTCATCCGAGACGACGTCGACAAAGAAACGTCTGTGTGTTGTATAACATCGGAGGAACTATTGGTGGGTTCCTAATTTAGGATGGATCGACCCACCCGTTCAATGATGATCCGTCTCCATTTCGCCGCGTCGACGGACAGGCCCCCCTGTTTTCCACTGTACCTGACCAGCAGCTCCGTTAGAACTCTCCACGTGGCGGCAAAGCAGAAGGGAACGCTCGTTCTCCGAAGATGAAAGCGGCTTTCCTTCCGGATTTCCTTTTGGGGAAATTTAGGCGAACGGACAAACACCGGGTTTATCCACACCGGCCAGCCCGTGTTTCGAGTCCCGCAGGCGAATGACTTTGGCCTCCTTTGTCTCTATGGATGGATATCAACAAAGGTCGTGTAGACAGCGTGCTTTGCCACGTCGATCGCCGTTCTATCAATGTATCGATGCAAGAAGAGGAGACCGGAAGAATGCGCAGCTTTGCGTCGACGGGGTTTCTGAATCTCCGTCTGTTGCAGCTGGGATGGTGACTGCCTTTCTATCGCTTGGCTTGGCTTTACTGTGGCTTAATGGAGTTGGATCCCCCTATGCAGGATGGAATATCGCTCGATGGAGAAATGATGACGATGAGCTCCCCGGGCCGTGTAAGCCACGGAAGGACAAAATCCGTCGCCCTTCACTCTACGGACCATAGTGATGACGACGATCACCCTGCCTCTCAGCTTATCTCTAATAACGACCGCGGTGGTTGATGATTCGAGACAAAGGTCAATCGAAGGTGTTCTTCATCCTTTGTGAACGTCTTGAGAAGATCTGGGAGTGGCAGTGGCGATAGTGACTCACGCTTCTACGTGTCCTGGGAGTGGGCCGTGCATACGTGTGAAGACGCTGGAGAACCGGTCGACGACCTGTCCTTCGAACATCGTCATGTCTCGTCGTCGATCGGATGGCTGGGAACGCCGTGGACCTGGATGACGTATCAAATTTCAAAAGCAACACGGCACTGATGCGAATCGTATTGATGACTGGCAACAATGGGAATCAACTCCTTTGTGGAGAGATATCGAAGAAACCTATGCTCTCTTTCAGAAGAGAAGATCCATTCATTTAGAAGACAATCCCGACCCAGTAACCTTGGCATTTGATCTGATCGTCTGAATACTGATTGACGCTTGACGATCTATAATTCATTAACCGGGCATAGAAAGACTCCTATGAAACCAAAAGCCTCGTGTTAACAGGCAAGCTCGGGCTGTGATGTTATGCCTCGCGGTCCGGTCGGAAGGCCGTATGTGGTTCATCTATCTCGAGATTCTGGGGTCCCTTTGGCCTTTCAACTCACCGTTATCATCTCCTTCCTGATTCATATGGACGTGGGCACCCGCACGGCCAAAAGATAGGATCATTATCCCGAAACTTTCACCGACCATACCTTGACGAGGAGCTAATGGGGGGTCCGTTCGGACCCTCAACATTACGGCCGAAGCGTTAATTTAGGGACCCAGATAACAACAAGGGATTCCTATGAGTTTTTTATGGCAACCGGCTTAGAATAAGTTCTCAGGTCTCTGTCGTGCAAAGTGCATATTCGTTCGAGTGCCCGTGGCAAGCCAATGAATATTTGCTTCAATTGCGATGTGGGGAGGTGTTTAGTTTACTAGTAGTCGAGCTGCGTCAAGGCACAATTCTGTCCAGGTGGAACGTCTGAGCCCGTCTGCAGGTAAAGGAGATACTCGCCCGTGACCGACGTCGCGCATGCCAGGAACCAGGACTGTTCGCCCCAGGGGCTAGCGGATGAGACTCCCCAGTATGAAGTCGACCAATAAGTAGTAAGGGGTGCCGAAAGCTCAAACTTCAATTCCTTGTAGGACGCAGCGGGGGTAGTGGCGTCGTTGTAGATGTTCAGGTAGTCCTTGTACTTGCATCCTGGCCCATCCTCGATGAAGCAAATCGTGTTCGAGTGTAAAACTGGGTAAATGGCACTGCTATTATTGAGGACGGCCTTTCCATCTATGTACGTACGGGATGATCATAAGCGTTCACTTTGTAAGCGAGCCTCCGTGAACCTACCACTTCGTTTTTGCAA
>KN823272.1:23348-50448 GCA_000827465.1 Tulasnella calospora MUT 4182
TTGAGTACGCGCATGCTTATAACTATGAGTTTTATTGCTGTCCATGTGGGTCTCTCTCAAATTTGGATTGAATGTACATGTGAATTTCGGGTTGTACACCCCTCCCGAAAAAATGCCCGCACTTTCACCAGCATTCCAATTCCAACTCCTGACCGGCGGGCTCTGGACGCCTCTATTTGTGTTTGCGTGCAGCGGGTGATAGCGATTACAGTCCCGGAGCGACGGCAAAAAAGGCTAGAGACCGTGGTAGTTTGGGTTTCCACATTGTTTGCCCGTGGTGCAAGTGAAACCGGCCTTATCCGGGGCATACTCAGTTGGCCACCTCTTCGCAACCGATTCCACAACATCTAGGTTCGTCAAAAAATTTCCAGTCGCTTGGCGCTTTATATGACTATCCAGCTCGCCAGTACTGATATGTCCGCCCATAGGTCCCAACCCGCTTCAGTGAGCCCTAGTAAATGCCCAATTTCAAAATGGCTTGGCAAAGCCCATTTTCCAATTTGAAATTCTACTATGTGTTGCCCAGTGCAATGCATGGGATCTCATTCCCACCAGCATCCCTCTAACAAAGCCTAACTTTTTTTCCATCATCTCAGTGTATCTTGATGGTCAATTTCTCATTATATTACTATGCAGTGGGATTTCCCATCCTGGCAACAGAGTGCTTCCCATTGAAGGTTTCCCATTGAAGCTCCTGGAGCTCTTGAAGCTGACTCATCATGAGCAAATTCATCTCGCCTCGGGGGTAGTCCAGTGGACCAATTAAATCCAGTAAATCCGATTAAATCCGGTAAATCCGGTAAATCCGATTAAATCCGATTAAATCCGATAAGTCCATTAAATCCACTTAAGTCCGCTTAAATCCGCTTAAATCCGCTTTAAGTCCGGTAGATCTGGTCTGGGAGGCCTGGTCTGGTAGGGCTAAGTCCAGCATCTTGCACATTCATTGCCATACCCAATATTCAAGAATTCACTTCATGATAAGAAATGGCCACGCCTCAGTGCAGGTTACCCATAACCTGCTATCGGGTTGGTCAATTCACACTTTTTATAAAGCCAAAAGGGGGCAGCAGTGGAAGAGTGGGCGGAAAGGTGATGGAAAGCGGAAAAGGCAACGAGCATGTGATTGCAAAGAAAGGGAGCTTACGAGAAACGGCTTAGTCAAAAACTGCAAACTAAATTCCGCTGATAAGGCCCACAACCTATCGAGACGGTTATGGGAATCAGTTTAATGCTTATCTCATCATGTGATGGCTCTTAGTAACTAGCACTTTTATTGTTTGTATGATCATGTTGTGGTCATGCATTCCATTTGAACAACACTTGTTCTCTGTCTCTCCTTGGATGTGCAATCAATCTGTTCGAGCGAAGAGTCATCATGAGCTAGCCAGGCCTTGGTTCTGGTTTTGACATTAGAGCACAGCATAAACCTGATTGAGCCCTAGATCCAAGACATAGGAGATGTGTGATAATCATACCTGTTGATGATCTCTGTGATAGGATGTCTCTGGGCAACAGTAGATTGATTACAGCATATTTCTTCAGATGATCACAGGTTGGGGATAGAACTATAAGGTATCCAGAAATGATTAGGAATGGTGAGAATGACAAACCAGTTGGGTTGGGTGAACTCAGTTAAGTTAGGTTAGGTTAGGTTAACAACATAACCTAAGGCTAACCTAACCTAACCTAATATAAATTGTCCTAGGTGTTGATCCCATTCCCATCCTGGCTCACATGTTCCCATGACAATGTTCCCATATGACCAATGCTTCCTTCAATACAAACATTTCCCATGCACCCACAATGATAATGGGAAACAAGGGGTTTTCATTGAGCAGGGAAAATGAGAAAATTTCATTTCAACCATACAACATGTTAGATGGCCTAGAATTTTTTTCCATGCAGAAGACCCCTTAGCTTCAGCAGAAAGCCAGACAAATCCCCTCACCGGAAGTGCACAATGGGAAGCTTCCCAGTCTGCCCCAATTCCCATGGGTAGCCTATGATGGGAAATCAGTGAAACAGGAAAAATCACTGCCAGGAGCAGGCAGGTAGTTTTCATTGTCCTAAGCAAGGTCACAATGATGGCTATCTAAGTGGCTAGTCTTTATCCATGGGCTTGGCTTCTTTCCCATCATAGGGTATGGGCACCACTTAGTAGAATTTCAAATTGCCAAATGGGGGTTGCCCAGCCATTTTGAAATCCAGTGTTTACTAAAGGTGCTTCAGTACAACACCGGATGGCCTCCAGCTCTCCTGCGCCGGACTCACACGATCAAACATCCATTAATATCGCCAGAGCAACTTATACAAGACATAGAACGCACTGGTACACGGACGGGAATCTCGTTATCCTTGTGGACAAGGTCGCTTTCCGTGTCTTTCAAAGCTTCTTAACACGGCGGAGCACAGTGTTGGAATTGCTTCTGACTAGACCCGCTCAGCCGGAGGATTTAGCGAGCAGATACTCTTCTAGAAGATCTCAGGAAACAGTATATGACGGTGCCTCGGTAATCCGGCTTGACGACAGCGCTGGGGATGTCGGTCTTCTGCTGGATGTCATTCTTCCCCAATCCTATACGACCTCGCCTATCTCCCCCAGAACCGGATGCTTCAGGCTCCTCGGGCTCGCTCAGATTGCACAGAAGTATGCAGTGAGCGATGTGTTGTCCCAAGTTCTTGCTGTGCTGGAGGAAGTACTCCCTACTGTTCAGCGACCGCATCGAGTCAAGAGCCCAGTAGAGGCGGCAATCATTATCCATTGGGCGCGGAACTGCAATTTCCATCAATTTCTACCTATGGCATTCTATTACTTGGCCACGGGGGAATGGCAGGACAACGCGGTTGGCTCCCGGGCTATGGCGTCGCTCTCCACCCGCGACCAATTGCGTGCGCAGCAGGGGCTGACGCGACTACAGGCGATAGTCATCAGACTTGCCATGCCGCGATGGGAAAACCACCTGATTGGGGAATCGAAACCGAAAAAGGGTTGCCCAGATGGGCGCTATACTTGTTGGATGGGATACGGAGGGAAGGTGTGGCCCAGCGGGGACAACGAGGCGAGATGGACGAACCTCCTGGTGCATCCTTTGGAGGAGTTACGGATGAGGGTTGACCACGAGGTGGCCGCTCTCCATCATTTATGCGACTCTTGCCGGGACGAATTCACCTCATTCAATAGACTTATGATAGGTGATATTGTTCAGGAGCTTGGAAGTCTCTTCACCTTCGAAGACGAATCCTTCCCATTCGGAGTTGGTCCATAAGAGGGACTTAACCAAGCGGCGAAGCATTGGATCCACGCGTAATGATCACCTATACTATACATAGTATAGCAGTGTATTTCCAGCTCTGTTTTGTGCGTGCACACCCTGACGTTGGCCTGACCAGTATGTGTACGACGCAATACCAGACTGGGCAGGTGTCGTGTTCATCACGAGGTTCTAGGAGCTGTACACTCGTGAGATCTTTGCGCACGCATCAGTTCTTTCTGTTATTCTAGATATGTCATTCCTCTTCCATCAGCGCACCCTCACTGATGTAAGCCTCCGTTGCACCTTCGTCCCGACTACATAATGAGTCGCACGGCAGCGAAAATATGACCCGGAGTGGTTCATCTCACCGGTAGGTTCTCTAGTTTAGTAATTCTTTGTGTCTTGAGAGGCTCTGAAAAGGCTACAAAGGGTCTGTCTCTGGAGGTCCCTAGGGTGCGCCCGGCTCAAAGGCAGCCGAAATATGTTAGACCGCGCAGGCTATCATCTCCCCCTGGTTAAAAATGCGTCCATTCGCTAGTTCACTGAATTCCAAGTCTATTACTCTCACTTAATGATCATGCACCAAATGTTAAGCGACACGGCTTGATTCGACCGTGCACTGGACAAATGACGCGCATGGTGGGCTTGTGTATGCACAACTTTTTATGATCACTTGCACGTGCCGACAGCATGATTGCCTTGTCACATATATTTCCTTTACACTAGTAACCACCAGAAAGTACAGGTTAGTGAGAGACTGAGCGCTACTCGGAGGTCAGGGCTGAACCTTTGCCCATTGATCGTCCGGAACCAGCTCTCCTTTTAAGACATGTCAGACGCACCCAACGCTGAGCAATCAATTTCGATTACCATCGATGGAACCGCTTACCGGAAGCACAACAAGCATTGGTACCCTGACGGCAACATCATTTTTACCGTGGAGAACCTCGCATTCCGCGTGTTCAAAAGTTTCCTGATTAGACGGAGTGAAGTCATGGCGCTAGTGCTGACGGTCCCCCAGCCAAACGAGCCATCAGAGGACAACCGCACCTCCCATAACCAGCAGTCAATGATCGACGGCATTCCTGTCGTCTCGCTATCAGACCCCGCTCGCGACTTCGACCTTCTACTGGACATGATCCTTCCTCAGACGTGTGCCTCAGCACCCATCTCGTCTGACACACCCTGGGGGAAGCTGCTCGGTCTCGCGCAGATTGCGCAGAAGTACGGTGTAGATGACGTGTTGGCTCAGACCGTGGTGATCCTTGATGGGATTCTACCCACCACAGACAATCAGGGAGCCTACACAGGACCAACGGACCCAATTTGCGTCATCGAGTGGGCGCGTCGCTGCAGCTTGCCCCAATACCTTCCCATGGCATTCTATTACCTTACTACAATACAGTGGGGCCTCCACAACATTGATCTACGAACGATCCAACGTCTTCCTCCTTCGGACCAAGTTCGCATTCAACAGGGACGGGCGAAGCTCCAATCCGAGGTTATCAAAGCTGCAGTTACACGCTGGGAAAATACTTGCGTTGGATCCTGGAGGCCAGAGAAGGGTTGTCCAAGTAGGGATCGCTCGTGCTGGATGGGTTACGAAGGGAAAGCATGGGACGCAGATGCAAATGAAGAACGGTGGACGAACCTCCTCCTCCATCCATTGGAGGAATTATCGAAAAGAGTCGATGATCGCGAGATAATTCCTCTTTCTGGCGTTTGCAGCTCTTGCCGCCAGGAATTTATCGAAGCAAACCGCCGCATGAGGCGAGACCTGCGAGGTAGGCTAGAAGAAATTTTTAGCTTGGGGGAGTAATGTCAGACTCTGGTAGTCAATCTGAATTGATATATAGATCTTATCGTGGCAGGAATTGGACATACATGTAACTAGGAGCTTGCTGTCCGAGATCGCCGTCCTTCGCTCTCGCCCAATTCAGATTGAATCCACATTTAACCGGGGATATTCCCAGGACCCGAATCTAAGGGTCATTTATAACCCAACGAGCACCCGTACTTGTAACTCGGTGTAAAATGGATGTACGTTTCAAGTTACTTCGCCGGAGAGGCGGGGAAACCGCGCCTCAGCGTGCCGCGACATCTTTACATATTACGATTTGAGACGTCA
Source organism: Tulasnella calospora MUT 4182 (assembly GCA_000827465.1). Lineage (NCBI taxonomy): Eukaryota > Fungi > Basidiomycota > Agaricomycetes > Cantharellales > Tulasnellaceae > Tulasnella > Tulasnella calospora. Next base: position 28,734 of record KN823272.1, read on the forward strand.
GCGCCTCACAAATCGGCCATACACGTGTGTACGGTCATGTGTACGGCCACGTGTACGGCCGATTTGCGGTCATATATAGGTCCGCGCCAACAATCCGACTAAGAACCTTCCACCCTTTTCCGAACTTGCCACATTGGAGATATTTGACGTCATGTAAGTAAAAGTACCGCACACTGCCGCCAATCCCTAAACAATCGCGGTCATATATGTCCGAGATCGTGCAGTTCTCTGGACGACCATCAATTTGGACTAGGAATTGACGAGACATTGTTTCTGAACCTAGCCAAAGTCATGTACTCAAACTCAGACTCAGACATGGAAGACTGCCCTAGGGTTATTAGGGTCATAAATTGGAAAGACCCTCGAACACCAGTGATCATAGGAGGAACGCATTATTACAAGGACCTGTATCACTGGTACGACGACGGCAACATAATCCTTATAGTCCAGGACAATGCCTTTCGCATCTTTCAAAGCATCTTGATCAAGCGCAGTCAGGTGCTGAAGGATGTGCTGGGTCTCCCCCCGGCGACTGCTACCAATGAGGCCAATGGGAGTGTTTCCGACCGGCAGCCGATCTTGTTTGAGGGAGCTCCTGTGGTCAGGCTCAACGATAAAGCTAGACACTTCCAGCTCCTTCTGAACGTTCTACTGCCAAAGGATTTCGATAAGCTGCCAATCTCAGAGGATCTGCGACGGGAGGACCTCATGGGACTCACTCAAATTGCCAAGAAGTATGAATTCGACGACGTCACGGCCCGAGCAGTCAGCGTTCTCCAGAAGGTTCTACCGACCAAAGAACAACCGGACAAGCCGATAAGCACACGAAACAGTAGCTTCAATATACGGCTTTGGGTCCAGGTCATCAACTGGGCCCGCCTCTGTGGCCTTCCTCAATTCCTCCCTCTCCCTTTCTACCATTTGGCTACGAATGAGTGGAAGGACGCGAACCCTGAAAGCCTTTCAAAAGCTGTCTCTTCAGGATCAGTGGAGGATTCATATAGGCCGAGAAACGTTGCAGGCTTCAATCTTCGAGGTTGGGGTTTCCCGGCGTGGGAGGGAGTGCCGAGACAACGAATGTGGGATGACACGAGACGGACCAACGTGGAAAGACGGAACTGACGATGAGAGATTGAAGAATCTCCTCTTTCATCCCTTGGAGGAGCTCAACCGTAGGGGGAATGGATATCTTACCGGCGATCTCTGCGACGGCTGTTCGGGGTTCTTTTCTAGGTTGAATCAAAAGATGAAGGATCAACTTGTTCGAAAGCTTGGCTCCTGTTTTACTCTCGCTGGTGAATCTTCGGACTTTGGATGTTAATCTTTATTAGCTATCGCATATCTTTAGTATCGTGATGTTTGTTCCTGAATCCAGTTGTCGGGGGGATGTTGGCAGAAAAGGAGGGGAACGCGCCTTTCGTTCGCACCCTATGCACTGCCCCATGGTAACCGATGCATTCTCACTTAGGAACGAGATTAAACGGGATCAAGAGACGTGGTCCTAACTTTAAAGTTATGCAGGAGCTAGAAGGCTCATGAGTTAACTCTCACCTGAACCGCTGGCTTCTCGTTATCACTCTACCTTTAATACCTCCCCTCGACCCAGGGTCGTTACATAAGGCTGTTAGGATTAATTTTTACTATAGATTTATCTGTTCAGTTGCATGGAGACTCAGCTGGAATTGCTTGAGGTTGACTAGCAACTTTACAACCTATTCTTGAGGGTGCGATCCATCAGCCCATAGAGTGCTAATCGCCTAGAGTTGGACAAACTTACTGAGAAAATTACCGTTTATATGTCGAGCAGGGTAGAGAATTGCTAGCGTAAAACGACCTAACGGGCTGCATACTCTCGTGGCAGCGTTTTCCTAATTCGATGCAAGGACAAGAACTATGATAAGCCCGTCTAGAAAGGAATTTCTTAAACGGCATTTATTGCCCGCAAGATAATTAATGTTACGTAAACTATTTATAATTCCTAAGATCAACGTCTAAGGACAACCGCCGAAGGGTGTTGTCTCGTCGTTTAGAGTAAAGCAAGCTCCTAGGCTTTGGAGCAGCTCCTTTCGAAATGCTCCATTCTCCGCAACGAAGCTTCGGCGACAAGAGTCAGGGCACAAGTGACTCAGAGTTTGTAGCTGGCTTCTTCTGTCCAACTCCTCCAAGGGGTGCATCAACAACTCCTTCCAACGCACTGAGTCGTCCTGCGTGCTCCACAGTTTGCCTTTCATCCCTCGGCCGCATAATCCACACTGACGAGCTCCCCCACCGGTGGAATTCTCCCATCTAAAGAGTGCCCTTTTCATAACCTCCGCTTGTAGCGATGCGCGTCCTTGGTGAACGCGGACTTGATCTCGGGACGACAGCCGGCCGAGTGCACCTGATTCGATCGCGTCCGCGTCACTCCACTCCATGGTCGATAAAGAGTAGAACGCCAATGGGAGGAATGCCGGCAGACCGCTGAGTCGACACGATTCGATGACCTCCACCGCTGTGAGAGGGTCCTTGTAGACTGATAAGTCCTGCCCGCCGCCGGATACGGTAGGTAGAATTTTCGCGAGACGTTTCGAGGCGAGAGTGCAAACATCATCCACTCCGTATTTTTGTGCTATCTGGACTAGACTCAAGAGACGGCTCCAATCCACTGTCGGATAGCTGAGGCAGGTTCGGGGGAACATGAAGTCCAAGAGGAGGGCGAATTCGCTGGCATCATCCTGAAGTTCGACGGCTGGAATGCCATCCAGGGTCAGCTGCTGTGGGTTGCCTTCGTCCATACTGTCGGATTGCTTGGGCTGAGGGAGTCCTAGCATATCCTTCATAACAGCACTTCTCCTAGTGAGGATTCCTTGGAACAGACGGAAGGCGGTTGTTTCGACAATAAAAATGAAGTTTCCATCTTCGTAGTAGTGGGTAGCGTGTCGCCGGTAGTCTGTCTCTCCTATGGTAACCGTTTCGTGGTCCCCCATCGGGAGGTTCGAGTTGTCAGTCGTTCCGTCCGTCATGTACCTCGTCTGGCACTTATGTAGGGTTAGGAAAGGCGCATACAGGTAATACTGAAGAGAAAAAGAAATACCTATAATGCGTGGTTGGATTCCGGTTCACAACGAATAGGGGCGGTTTTTGGTTCGGACCAAACAGAGTTCGGGCCAGCAGCAATCACGTGAGGTTGGTGGCGCAGCCTTCCAGCCTTGCATCTGTCCCACGGCTGTCGACGTTAATTAACGAGTCCACTACCGTCGTGGCTTCAACCCGCATCTCAGACGAGTGGGTTGTCCCTGGCTACGTAGACCGGACAAGGGAAGTGAATACCCGCCCTCTATTAACAAATACCCGCCTCTCTGTGAGCGACAATGAGACCTTGAATAGTCAAGGTGTGGCGTACTCAGCTCCGGATATCAAAGAGTGCGGAAGAGTCGTGACGTCAACCCAGCGGAAGTCGCGGAACCCTCCCCCGGGGTGCAATCTGGCTACTAGTTATGGATTAACCCGCACCTCGACTCGGCCAAAAATTTATCCCTTCAATCTTCTCAAACGTACAACAGTGAGTTCATTGCCACCATGTAAGTGCAACAAGAAGATCGCGCGGTCGGACAGGGTCTAGAATCTCGGCTCTCTGGGTCCCCTATGAGCTTGTATCAGGTTACTGATGGAATGCCCGGTATTAGTTGCTCATCAATTCAATGGAATCAGACTCAGAATTGGACTACCTTGCTGGCGTCACTAGTGAATTCAAAACTAAAGACACTCGGATCCCAGTGACCATAGGAGGAGCACGATATCGCCAGGATCCCGATCACTGGTACGATGACGGCAACGTCATCCTTATTGCCGGGGAAACCGCTTTTCGGTTCTTTAAGAGCATCCTTAGCAAGCGCAGCCAAGTCATGAAGGATATGCTGGACCTTTCCCAGCGGACGACTATTAACAGAACCCACTTTGAAGGAGTCCCTGCCGTGCAGCTTGACGACAACCCCCGATACTTCAGCCTTCTCCTAGACGCTATACTCCCTAGGGATAGCGCAAATCACCCGATTTCAGAGAAGCTGGGGCCAGGAAGTCTCATAGGAGTTGCACGAATTGCCAAGAAATATCAAGTCAACGACGTTGTAGCCCGTGCAGGTAGCATTCTTGAAAACATCCTACCGACCAAGCAACAACCAGGCAAAAAGATATTCGCATGGACCGGCAGCTACGCGATACCACGGTGTGTCCACATTATCAATTGGGCCCGATTCTGCGGTCTTCCTCAGTTCCTCCCTCTTCCTCTCTATTTTTTGGCAACAAATGAATGGGACTTCGAGTCGGAGGATGGGGACATTGAAACCTTGAAGGTGTTTCACAGACTGTCCCCTCAGGACCAGCTGAGGATTCATAGGGGAAGAGTAAACTTACAGGCTTTAATGGCCCAAATTGGGATTCCGGAGTGGAGGAAGGAGTGCCGAAACCATGGGTGTGGGATGGGACAATACGGACCAAGGTGGAAATCGAGCACCGGTACCAGACGGAGGACTCTCTTCCTTCATCCATTGGAGGAGTTGGAGAACAGAGAGAGTGGATACATGTTTCACGATCTTTGCTCAGGCTGTTCAGAGGCCTTCGCGGTCTCGAATCGAGCGATGAAAAACCAAGTTCTTGACGAGCTTGACTCGTGTTTTGATTTGGACGACGAGGAGTCTAAACTTGGAGGTTGCCCGTGAGTAGCTACTGTGTATCTATAGCTGCTCGACAGTTGTTCGTTCCTGAGCTCGTTCTTCGTGTGATACCGCGGGGAGGAGAACGGCGAACGTTTCGATTTGACTCTAGCGTTCCATCTTTGCTACCCATGATGTCAAACCACATTGAATGAATGATTTTAAAGGTATTTTATTGGGGTAGTGGGATAGGAAAGGCCAGGATACGAGAATTTAACTTGCGTATTTTGGGACCCCTGCTTCCTGAAGGCAGCTCCGCCACCTGAGGCCAGTGAGATTGTTGCTTTGCCACACCCGTATCCATAAGTAACATGCATAGGAAGGGGTGCAGAAATGTTGTTTTGGTAATTGTGTTTCCGGCAAACTTCTGCACTTTCAGAATGCGGAAAAGTGTATACACATGCTGACCGCACGCGCACCAGCACCCTTCCCTCCCGAGGTAGTTCAAGCATTCAACCTACAACTAGCCAAGGTGAGCAAATGAGCTCCGCATTAGTACACGGACATGATCCATTCAAATTCATTAATGAAAGTTCCTCTCGTGAATTGAGTAGTCATGCCGGGCGAACGAGAAACCGTCTCGATTGGGGATATGACGTACTACAAACATCCCATCCATTGGTACCCAGACGGAAACGTCATCTACTTGGTTGAAGACACAGCGATCAACGTGTTTCAAAGCATCATCACTCGTCGTAGCAGGGTCCTGAAGGAAATGATGCACATAGAGACTTCAGAGCTCTGGTTCCGCCTCGAGGACCTCCTGAGAGACTTTACCTTCCTTCTGGACGTAATCATGCCACAGACGTGCACCAAGCCAAGGATTTCCACAGACAACGAATGGAGAAGTCTCATCGGATTGATCCAAATTGCTCAAAGATACGAAGTCGATGACGTAGCGGCACGGGCGGCGAAGGTCCTTGAAGAAATGCTCCCAACCGTCCAACATCCTGACCAAAACACCAACGTATATGACGACCCAGAATCTGCAGTGGACGTTATCAGTTTCGCAAGGCGCTGTCACCTCCCTCAGTTCCTGAGGCCGGCATTCTACGCGTTGGCCACTCAGGAATGGGCAGATTATCCCCTCGAACCGAATCCTCTAACCCGCCTATCCAGCAAAGATATGATGCGAGTGCAACAAGGACGCATAAAACTGCAATCGGAGGTGATAAGCATGGCTTTCGGACGATGGGAAAATTGCAATGGCCAAAGGTGCCATGACACATGCACCAAAGAAGGAGGTTGCTGGGGAGGGTGGGGAGATGGGTTTTGGCCGAAAGAGGATGACGTCGCACGGTGGAAAAATCTCCAATGGCATCCATTGGACGAGTTAAAGAAGAGGGAGGAGATGCCCCAGCATCGCCATGTATGCACTTCTTGCCGGGACGAGTTCGTCGCGGCGAACAAGCAGATGAGGGTGGACCTCATCGATAAACTCGCGACTTTCTTCAATCTAGGTGATGACGAGGCTGCAATTCATGGTGGCGCGTGAGGTGGGTCGTCATCCTTGGAGTATGTCAATTCAGTGTGGAAGGATACGTTTCACGAACCCATGAAATTACGTCTCTGTACTAGCATGAAACGTTCCGTAGAATGTAGCGTAAATGTGGTGTAAGAGAGTGATTACTGTTGAAACAAACACTCTAAATGGAGGAAAGACTCCGAGGCGAGGAAGCCGTTAGGGGCTGCTCGTCTCCAGCTCCGAATTTTTAGACAGAACTTCGGCCTTCACCCCGCGAGCGGGATTCGCTTTGCCACGAAGTATGTTCTCGATGTAGAATTCTCCGGCCTTCGTAGCGAAAATCGGTAACAATTAGACCAAGGGATCTTAAGTCGTCGACATCGACACCCACCTTGTAACTGCTGCGAACTAATGGCCCACTAGCGACGTAGAGGAAGCCCATGTCCTCAGCCACTTGCTTCCACTTTTCGAACTCTGCTGGCTCGACATAACGATCGACCTTCATGTGCTTTTTGGTAGGTCTCATGTATTGACCGAAGGTTACCACGTCGACGTTGGACTTGCGCAATTCTGTTGGAAAGAAGATACGATCAGACTAAAGCCTGCGGGCCGACCTGAGTAGGATTTACCCTTGAGCGCATCCAACAATTGCTCCTCCGTCTCTCCAACACCAAGCATGATGCTTGTCTTCGTGACCTTGACGCCAGCTTCTTTCGCCCATTCGAGTACTTTCAAGCTCTGCCTAAACTTGGCTCTTCTATCTCGGACGAATGGAGTCAAGGCTTCTACGGTCTCGATGTTGTGCGCATAGACGTCTAGACCGGACTTGGCGACGAGCTCCACTTCTGCCCTTGAGCCTTGGAAATCGCCGGTTAAAGCTTCAACAAGAATATTGGGTGCCTTTTGTTTGATTTTACGAATGGTGGAAGCGAAGTGCGCGGCGCCGCCGTCCACGAGGTCTGCCGAGAGAGGTCACCATGTCAGGTTTTGTCGTTTCACTGTGCTCTGCCGACACGCACCATCTCGGTCAACACTGGTCAAGACAATGTATCCTAGTCCCCAGCGACTGACAGCCTCGGCGGTATTTTCTGGTTCATGTGGGTCCAATGGCGGGGGCGCGCGTGAGGTTTTCACAGAGCAGAACCGGCAACCTCGAGTGCAAGTATCACCCATCAGCTGTAAGCCTCGCTATCAGAATCATTGTTGTTTCTTCGGGTAGGAGTTATGGTTGCGTACCATAATGGTCGCCGTGGCCTTCCGTTTATTTTCTTCCGGGCTGGCGTCTGCGCTTCCACCCCAGCAGTCGCCAATGTTCGGACAGCGCGCCTCCTCGCATACGGTATGCAACCCGAGGCCTCTAAGATCCTTTTTGATGCTACTGAACGATTGTCCTTTGGGAATGGTGGTCTTCAGATATGAGGGCAGCCGGGGTCTGAAGGTGCTTGTCAGCAATTCAACTTTTGACCGCGGAGGAGACGATGACCCACGCCTTCGTATTCCCAAGAGTAATCCTCGAGGAAGATGGCTCCGCATCTACGTCTCCAGATATAAATTCGTCCAAAGAAGGTCCGGAGGCTAGTTTGTCTGCGAAAGCTGGGTTGCGAGGCGTGGACGACGACGATGCTGTTGCGTATGATCGAACGACTTGGTACCGCTGGGGGGATGAATCAATTTGAGGAAAGGAGAAACAAGACAAGCATACTAACCAGAAGGCTCGAGCGTCTACAAGCGATGGATGCCATGAATGAGAAACGTAGTGGGATAAATACGATTTGGCGGCGGTGGGGGTCAAGCTCGAATTACAGAGTCGATATTTGTCCGTTGTTTGCTTCCGGCACGGGACACCGCACACCACCGCGTTGTGCCGGACATACGCCGTCCCTCAAGCACCCATCCTCGTTCGTCCGGTAGCTCATATCGATAGAGGATATGTCTGGTACGTACCGGGACGGCCTCTGCGTGGGAAATGTACTGAACCTGCGTTCGGAAGCCCACCACCTCTTGACTATTCCTGAGCTCCTGCTTCAAATCTTCAGCATCATCGAATTGGAACTACCCAACGACTCAAATCTGGCGAAGAAAAGGATCGCTCGCCGTACGCTCGCGAATTGCGCACTCGTATGCCGCGCTTGGGAAGAGGTTGCAACCGAATGTCTGTGGCATAATCTGCCTTCGACCCTCTGTCTCCTCGAAGTGCTTGGGCCACTAATATATCGCAAAGACGTGCACAACGAAGGATGGGTGAGTCATGCATTGCGCTCAAATTGAAACCTTCGGGTCCTATTTCTCACTTCTGCAAGGTAGGACTTTGCAGCACCTATTTCGGACTCAAACCGCATCCGCCGTTTTCTGCGTCTGGCCAACTGCGTCTACACGCTGACCCACCACAACGAGGCTCGGTGGACCAACTCAACCTCTTCAATCGTGTCCCACGCAGCTCTTCACTCCATTATACCCACTATATCTCAAAACTCCGATCCCATGGGAGGGATATTCCTATGTCCCAGACTTCGTGAACTCCGCTGGATCTCTCATCTCAAACACGATCACAGCTTGCTACAGTATCTCACACCTCCCTCTTTACGAAGTTTCGATTTGTGGCCGATCGTGACCATGCTCCATTCCATGAGCTGGGATGACGTGGATTCAGCGTTTGGCGACGTGATGAGGTCAGTCGTGGCCGGTGGATGCCCCGAGGTGGAGGCATTTCAATTTCTATCCGACACTCGACGACCAGCGCCATCACTGACGAAACTACTTGCTCAATTTTTGTCGAGACAAACGCGCCTAAACAAGGTGGATATTTTCACCAGCCTTACAAAGGACATGACGACAGCACTGGCAACATCCTCCCAATCAATACGGCTCCTTACATGTCACCTCAGTCCCGAGGAAACCGGAGCTAGCATTTCCGAAGTGATGGAACTAATTGCAATCAGTTGTTCCACGATGGAAGGGTTGACAGCCATCATTGACGCGGAGGATTTTAGCGTCTCTGATCTTAAAGGCCTCCTCAAATGCAAAACACTTCGCAAGCTCTGCATTCACTACTGGTCTCTGTCATCTCCACTAGTAGCGAATGACGTCGAAGCAATGGCCGCTAGCTGGCCTACCCTTGAGATGCTTCACCTCCTAACGACCAATCCATTCACTCGGCCGCACACACCTCTATCCATCCTCACCACCATAGCTCAGTGCATGAAATCGACTCTTACCGATCTCGGACTTGAGCTTTTCGCGGACGAGACGGTCCAGCTCACGACCTCTCTCGAAGCTGTGGGATCTACCACCCTTCGGCATCTCACCATCGGAAATTCCAGCATTGTTGAGGACGGCCATGAGCCATATGTGGCAAATTATCTGGCGTCTATCTGTCCGCACAGCGTGGAGATATCGTGGCGAAGTCGATCTATCCTGGGCATACCCGATGGATCGCTCGACCCTTGGAATAAGGTGGGTGCCTTGTTCAAGCACTCGTGTTCTGGGGCTAGAGGAATTGCTCCTCGGAACCCGTGATTGCGGTCCCTCCGTTGTATGGTAGATCTGTATCTCAATAAATTCGGTTATATGTTTGCGTCATCGTGATCACTTGCTAGCTTCCTCGAGCATCGAGTAAAAGAACCCGTCGGCGTCGGTGGTGACAGTCAGAAATCACGGCCACCGATTCAGGACAGAATGATACCGCTAAAGAGCTAACATCTCCTGGATAACTCGAGGATACAAAAGGGTGGTGTAAGTGAATAAACAGCCATGGCTAGGCTCGCGTGGCCCGACGTCGAGGAGTTTGTGGTGGGCTGTGTGGATGGCAAACGCTAAACCACCAGCCTCTGTCGATCCTTTCAGCATTCGCCAGGTGGGTGGGCTCACAAATACAAATCCTGTAATTAGATTTGGACGCAACAGCAGAGCGACCTCTGAGACAGCGGATAGCTTCAAATTCGTCAAACTTCGCGAGCTTCGTATCGGGGAGCGTGGTCAGGTCCTCAAGATCCTGAGGACGGAGTTGCCGAGTATGTGCGAGGCCTATACATCAACGAGCAATCATCTTTCAAGTTGGTCGTTCCTAACAGTAAATTTGATGCGGTAAGGGAGTGGTAGAAAGTGAGATCTTCATTCGAAATAGGGAATGTTGCTGTGGAGGAGACACATCGGTTATAGCTGGCGGGCTGCACGTTCTTCACCGAACGCATTCATGGTAATTATAGAATTGCGTAGTGCATGTCACAACTCATGTAACTCGGCTATTTATCCGCGTTGTCCGAATTGCGACCTCTCGTTCCAAGGGGGAAGATGATGATCACTATAGAGCGAACATCCTTCGGAATACACACCGATGGTGAGAGTGGATGACAGACGAACGGAACCGGCGGAACCGAAAGCGTTAACTCCGTGAACGTCACAACGGCTTCCGACCGCAGCCTCCCCAGCCACACCTTCCGCCGTTGGAAATGGCAGGTACGCCTCTCGAAAAGCTCATATTTTCTGGACATGGGAAACTGACTGACTCGTCTAAAGACCGACCATGCGACTTGCCTGCAGAAATGCTCCTCTGGATCTTCGATAATATTCAGACCACGACTGCCAACGGCCTTACTCATAGGCGGGAAAGCGACTTGGCATCGTCTGCGCTGGTATGCAAGCTGTGGAACGAAGTGGCGACGGAGTGTCTATGGCGAGAACTACCATCAGCGCTCTGCCTTCTCCGTCTGCTTGGAGAGATGACGTACGAAGAACCTGACGGATGGGTCAGTTTCTCCGTCCCTCTGGCTTAGGCGAAGCGTTGATAGTGAAATTTGCGACTAGCGTTATACAAGCGCTATCAACAATCCTGACTTGGATCATGTTCGTCACATGGCTGCCCTTGTCCGTCGGCTGAACCACTCCAATTCAGCTCCGTGGGAAGGGGCGGGGTCTTCCAAAATCAATATTGATGCTATTCAAGCCGCGTTTTCATGGTTTACTTCCCAGACCAATTCCGACACCCTTGTACCCCGAGTCAAAACCATCTCTTGGGATGCCCACGACAACTACCCTTCCTCACAATTACCGTATTTCATTTCTAGCTGCTTGCAGCAACTCAGTTTCAGAAGGACGAGCTCCTCGTATGATGAGATCCCCGGCGAAGACTTGGAGCGTTGGACCGAGATATTCACGTCGCTGATCAAGAAGCAATGCCAACTGATCCATTTGAGCTTCCTCCTCCCTTGGTCGATCTCTACTTCTCCCTCGTTACAGGCGAGGTTTCTGGAGTTCGCGTCCACCCAGACTCAGCTCCGTTCAATCAAGCTTCAAGACCGGATTGACGAACCCCTCCTTCAAAGTATGGTGGGCGCTCGTAATACGCTGGTCTCGCTCACCGGTAGTGTCAGTAAGGGACTAGGGGTAACCTTTGGCCGTACGATGGAGGCTCTATCCACCGAATTCAGCGTCCTTCAGGAGCTCAACGTGTCTATCACCGGGGGACGGTTGACCCGGATGACACATGAAGACTTCAAACAAGTCCAGCAAATCCGGTCTTTACGCCGAGTCACCTTTAGGACCAGCGACTTTCCAATACTCGGAGAGGCCGATGTGGAGGCGATGTCTCAGGCCTGGCCTGATATTGAGAAATTTGCAGTGAAGCTACATCGGTTCTCATCGATAGCACGACATATCCAGCTGCTGTCGATCCTCTCAGCATTTGCCAGGTGGATGGGCTCGACCATACAAATCCTAGACTTGGACTTGAACGCAACCGAAGTAAGATCTTTAAGAACAGCGGATGGCTTCAAATTCGTCAAACTTCGCGAGCTTCATATCGGGGAGCTTGCTCACCGAAATGCGCTTAAGGATCTAGAAGACGAAGTTGCCGGGTACCTGCGAAGCCTTTCCTTCTGCGGCCAATCGCCTTTCAAGTTGGTCATTCCTAACGGTACCCATGAAACGGTAAACGGAAGTCCACCTCCGCTCAAGGGATGGCAGAAAGTTCGATACTTGTTAGAAACCGGAGGTGTTGCTGCGGAGGAAGGACATCGGTCCTAGCTGACGAACCGCGCTTCATTCGTGATGTTTTAGTCTGTAGTGAATGTCAGACATGTATGCTTATCGCCTCTTCATCCGTGTGCCCATCGTCGAACTTCCAATGCGCGTAACTGGTTCCGTTTGGAATTGCCGATTTCGTTCGAAGAACATTGATTCTTGGCCGCTTTTACCGCTAAAGAGATCCTCTGGCCGTGACGAAGTTGACTGTTTTACCCTGACAGCACGCAAATCACTGGACGTGAAAAGAAAAAAAAAGAATATATATAATAGGGGGTAAAGAATATACTAATAATGAAAAGGAGAGGAGTATTACAAAGAGTAGTGAAATTGTGAGGATGATATGAGGCCTGCACAGGATTCTGATGGATGTATAAAGTAAGAGAGAAGACGTTGTGCAAGGGGAAACAATGTATGGGAGAGAATATGAATGATGGAGTGAGTCGAGCTGGCAGAATAGGGATAATTAATGTGACTTGGAAGGTTGCTTGAAGGGGGATGATTGTGATGACAGAAGAGTATGAATTACGAGTCGAGGCTGCTGACGGAGTTCGCTCACCGAATGGGGCACCAACGCAGCTTGTGCAGGCGCACTTGAGCAAGTAGCATTCTGGTGGTTGATTCAGTATGTTGAAGACTGGGTGTGAAGGGAAGGGGAGGGAAAGCTTGCGAGGAAGCGTGTTCATCGTCCAGTGGTGCATCGGCACCGCCTGTGCTGCAAGCTCGGGCGATATCTTTTTCGTAGATCCAATCTATGAGTCTTCTTTGAACGTGACCGCCGTTTCAAGAGAAAACGTGTATCGTTATTGCAGGTACCAGGGACGCCAATGGCACCGCGGATCATTGTCTCGCCGACAATGTGGATCCATAGAATTTCAAATCGATCAACCCGATATACGGCGCATTCTTACCCTGAGCTTCTGAAGATTTATTAGATTAAATATTCCTCAGGACCTCATTGAGGTAGGACCCCTGTCACTACTAATAACCAAGAACACCCAAAAGCCTCACGAAATATTATCCCTTTCGGAACACGAGCGTAAATTTTGGACTAAAGTATAAAATTCGACCGTAGTATTATTGTTTCTCGCTCCTAGACTTGAACCTTATCGTTTTCGTGGGGCTGTTGTATTATTTATTTATTTATTTTTGTTGGCGATGAAGCCTCGACCACTCGCGGTTCCTCGTTCCGTGATGGCGCCGTCTGATCGTGTTGTATTATTCTTGGCCAGCGATTAACCTTAGACCACGTTGAGATCCACTAACAGGTGTTCATTGGTGCTTATCGTGTCCGGCAGAAGATGGCGGGCTGTATTATCCCTCAATTTCTCCCCCAGACCCACTTAGAAGGTTTGACAGGACAGAAATTTATGGAAAAGGGTTTATAAAGTGCTCTTCACTATTATAGCTCAACCAGAATGGACCGGCCGGAGCGAAACGCGGCTTCTCTAGTTATTACAGTGACAGGGGTCCTATTGCGGTCCGGTCGGGACCATTTGTGGCGGCTTTAGCATCGCCGTGTGCCCAGCTCCCCGCTCCGGGACTTATAGAGACTCTGACGTTGGACCACTCATTTGCACTTGCAGTAGCTGCCTCCTTTCCCAAAATATGGAATCGCGCCCTCCATGCTCCGCCAACGCCACAGAACCTCCTGCTTCCAGTAATGCCTTCTCATACGATGTTTTTGCTTTTACTGCTCCAACAACTACTCAGTCGCCAGGTTCAGCCAATACCTCAGGAGGTGAAAGGTTAATCGAGACCTCAACCTCCGGAATGTTGTCGACGCTAGACTCTTCATCAATTGCAACCCCCATTTCTATCCCTCCTACCCGTAACGCCCAATCACGTCATGACCCTCGAACACCTATATCTTTTACCAGTCACGCATCTAGCATGGCTTTACGGACGGCATCTTCCCGCCCTCCTTTTGCTTTTCTTCCTCCTCCTAACCTGGATTACAACGCCCCAAGCAGTCCGTCCACGCCTTTTCCTGGCTTTTCTGTATCCAAAGACGGGGTATGCATTACTATTGACGAACATCATAATGAGAAACTCAGCTGGTGGGTTGTGTGGTGCGTGACTAGATCGTCAACACTGACATCGCATTGTTCGTCTTAGTCCAGGGGATATCGAAGTGGGATCCATACCTACTCTCCCTTGCTCTCAGCAGTTGTCCGTCACAAATGAAGAGGAGGACTCACCGTATCCTGAAGTCAGGGCGTCGGTTGCGAATACAGATGATCCGGACATGCCAACATTGACTTTCCGCATGTGGTTTATTGGGCTTACAGTATGTGTTATCGCAGGCTGTCTCAATTTTTTCTTCGCCCTGCGATGGCCCTCTCCTTCGATAACCGAGACTTTCATCGCGTACGTCGTTACAGCAGAAACTCTCCAACGATACGCCACTAATTCGAAAGCCATGCACAGCGTTCTGATATACCCTTTCGGCAAGGCGTTAGACCGCTTGCTACCGATACGATACTGGACCATCCCTCCATCCATTCCGTTGATTGGCGGACGTGAATTTACTCTAAACCCCGGCCCCTTTAACATCAAGGAGCACACACTTGCCTTCATGATGTCATCAGCTACCGCCACTTATGTATACGGGATGTCGATGATAATTTCAACGGAAAAGGAGTATGGTGTTCATTTAGGCACTGGGTACGTGTGGTGTATAGTTTTGGTCTGGCGGTTGACCTAAAGTTCGATTATGCGGTAGATTCGCATTTTTATTCTTATTAAGCACAGAAATGATTGGCATCGCCCTTGCGTCATTCGGCCGCCGTCTCTTCATTTATCCTGCCTCCGCTATCTGGCCAAATTCTTTAGTCAGGTGTACCCTTATGAACACTCTTCATGCCGACGAAGATGGTCCAGGTGGACAAATGACGCGGTATAGGTTCTTCATCATATGTGGAGTAGGAGCCTTTCTCTATTACTTCCTTCCGGGTGAGCACGCTTTCTCTAACTGAGCACTACTTTGAACTACTTTTTGAACATCAATCCGCTCATGATAGGATATCTGTTCACTGCATTGTCCGCATTTTCATGGGCCTGCTGGATCAGTCCAAGTTTGTTTTGATGATTGATCCAATGGGCGACGGAGCTCACATATTACTGCACACAGATAATGTTGTGGTCAACCAGCTATTCGGAACTGTCACGGGCTTGGGTATGGGCCTCCTGACCTTCGACTGGAGCCAGGTGGCGTATATCAGATCACCTCTAGTTATACCCTGGTACGTCACTCGTTGCGATAACTCCTGGAGGTAGCTTATGCCGCAGGACAGGTGGGCAAGCGTCAACATGATCTTGGGTTTCGTGGCTTTCGGTTGGATTCTGGCTCCAATCCTTTACTACACCAACGTAGGCCATCTCCTGATTCGGACTTACCAACCCAGGTTCAATCGATGACTCTACTAGGTCTGGAAAATGGGCCATTTGCCCATAACCGGTTATTCCGCTTATGACCGTTTTGGCTTTCCATACGACTTCCATCGCGTCCTGACACCCGATAGACAACTAAACATCACGGCCTATCAGGAGTACTCTCCGGTGTATCTCCCAGTGACATTTGCTTTAACTTACTTTTTGGCCTTTATGCTTACAACCTCGGTAATTGTCCAAACCATCTTGTATGAAAGTCACGCGATTCTGGCCGCTGTACGCGGAACGAAGGTTGAGGACGACGACCTCCACGCAAAGCTGATGCGGAACTACCCGGAGGTTCCAAACTACTACTTCCTAGGCATATCTTTAGTCGGGGTGTCAATGCTTATAGGTGCCATTGAGGTGGGTGGATCGCCATGTCTCTTGAGCTTGAATTCTGACATAATTCAAGTTGAGAGACCTGGACGTGCCAATCTGGTCCCTGTTCTTGGCTATGTTCGTGGGATTAGTTTACGTGATACCATGCACATACGTATATGCCAAGAGCGGGACTGCAGTAGGTATCAATCTCATCGTACAGCTCATTCCGGGTGCCATCTTACCGGGACGGCCGATTGCAAATATGGCAAGTGCTCATGTATTTTTGTCAGGAGGGAAATTACTGATGCTGTTGCCAGGTATTTAAATCATGTGCTATCCAAACCCTCGGTCGAGCCATGGCGTTCCTTGAAAACCTGAAACTAGGGCATTATCTCAAAATCCCACCTTATGCAAGTTTTGCGGGTAAGTCTACGCTCCGCGCGTCTTAGATTTTCCAAACTAAGTTGTGAGGTTCTCTCCAGTTCAGCTTGTCGCCATCATCTTCTCGGTTTCCGCTCAGATAGTGGTGAAGAATACCCTATTTGCATCCGTACCGGATATATGTGAGCCCAATCAACCCAGCAATCTAGTGTGCCCCAGAGCTGGCGTTTTCTTCTCTGCGTCTATCATCTGGCAAGATCTTCCCCCTTTGTTTTTCTACCTGCTCTAATACTCAACGTTTAGGGGCTTGGTTGGAACCAGTCGACAGTTTGGAAAAGGGTCTGTGTACAACTTTCACGTATACGGCTTTGTCATTGGGGCATTGCTTCCTATTCCTATATGGTTATGGCAGCGAAGGTACCCGAATTCGGTTCTCCGCCACTTTAATATTTCAGTATTCTTGAATGCTCCAACGAGCGCACCGCCTGCCACGGGAGTCAATTTCACGTCGTACTTTATTGTAGCGTTCCTCTTCCGTGAGTGCAGTTCAGCTGCACGATCATGTGTCTTCAATGAGTGCTGATCATTACATTTATGACATAGAATATCTGCTGCGCGTACGGCGTTACAGACTGTGGGCAAAGTTTAATTACATATTAAGCTGTGCTCTTGAAGCGGGTCCGTGTAATTTTATTGGTGACCGCAGGCAGCTCGACATCTCAAATGATTATGACTACCCGATATAGGCACAGCAACAGCCGTTATTGTAATATTTCTAGCTCTCCAGCTCCCTATGAATGGTCGGATATCACTTGACTGGTGGGGGAATACCGTTTGGCTTAACAGTCAGTTTTCATGAAACGACTCATCTACCAGCTTCGACATTTTGGCTTACTTACTCTTGTTCGAAGCCGCTGACGCCGTCGGAGTCCCCTATTTCACTACCGACCCAGACAAGGGTTTCTAGGCGCAAATCTAGTCCGAATAGAGTTATTGTTAATTCAACTTTTATGCGTGGCGCCTCTTTGTTCGAAGACGGGCCTGCAGCCCATTTATACACCGTTGTGGTATTAAATGTATTAAATCCGAGATGGTAAATAGCGCAGCGAAGTGAAATTGAGGTAGCATATGCTTTTGTCTCCTTGCTTGTCGCTGAGTACCATGTGTTGAAAAATCGGAGGAATTTCGATGTTTGCGTGGTTGTATCCTAGAGAGGGTAATAAATAACGAACAAGTTGAGCTCAGATGGGGACAGCTTTTTATAGACCTCACCTGTAGGTCTCCTCCGAACGTAACTACTCGGCCTGGGAGGACGCGCTGCAGGTGCCGTATCCCATCCACAGACATTGGCCGGTTGCTTGCCGACCCCTATCCACCCGCCTCGTAAAATCAAAACGCCGTGCATCTATGTCCCACGGCTTATGTGATATCGCCAAGTAGCCAATCAGCGGTTCCTGACCCATATACGCCTCCTTCGCACGGCAAGACATTCAAGTAAGATGACCGTATATATAGCTTGTGATATATGCGAATTGTATAATCATGATAGACTACTGTCCACATCTCTTAACAGCCACTTATTTGTCCGCCTCCAGAATGGCTACGTACAAACACCTCAATACCCGGCGTTCACTGGAACGCCAACTCTCTTCTAATTCTAAGCTTAGCATGAATATGACTGCCGGTTCTCGGGTCGGGGCGAAGGTTTAGGTCGACGATTCCCACCGTGATGCCCGCTCACGTTGCTGTGGAGTGGCATTTGGCAGATTTGGCGGATGGCAATAAGCAGCATTTCGGAGTCCTCGCACCACAAGGGTCCTGCACATGGGGTCGCGGAACACCATAGCATGACCTCGCTCCCACCCTAGATTTATGCGGAAAAATACGCGACTTATTCCGCCAAAGTAATTAGAAGGCCGTTCTAGAACAACTCTGTTGTCTGCGTGGTGTTGGGGAAGTATTGATCAAAACAGCAAGTGACCCTCCTGTCGCTTATCAAGCGACGTTGCAAGTTTAGACCCGTAGGCTCACGATCCACCTTCACTCTATCTACTGAGCTATACTGTACATTTATGGTAGCGGGAAGTTAATCGTGGGTATGGTACGCGACCGCTCGTGACGAACAAGTTCGCTCATCGAGTTTGTGCACCAGCGCAGCTTGGACAGACACCCTCGGGCGAGCAGCATTCTGTTTAGCGCTGGTGGTTGATTATAGTAAGTCTGTTGAAAACGGGGTGTGAGGGGATTAGGAGAAAAGCTTGCCATGCGGCGTGTTTCCCGACTGGCGGCGCCTCGGCGGGGGTTCTGTCCTGCACACCTGGACGGGCGGCACCGCGTTTAGCAGTACCAATTAGCCAAGAACCCATGAGCAATGAATTGAAAGTGAAAATGGGCGAGAAAGTAACGATATAAACTAAACCCGATGACAGAACATTTGCTCCTCGAGCGGCGCATCGGCGCAGACATGTGCTGCACCCTTGGGCGAGCGGTACCGTGTTAGCAGTACCGATTGACCGAAAATCCACGAAATATGAAGGGGAAAAGAGCAAAGGCAAGAGAGGGACGATAAAAACCGGAAAGGATGTCGGAACAGTTCGCTTGTCGAGTGGCATATCGGCGCAGGGCTGTGCTGAACGCTAGAGCAACCGGGACCGTGGCCAACAGTGTCGAAGATCCAAGAAGAAAGAAGATTAAGAGCGAATACAAACGATGGTTCATGCTGAAACACATTCATCGTCGAGTGGTGCACCAGCCAGCCTATGCAAACAAACTCGAGGCGGAAGAGTACACGAAACAGGGCCGCGCGATTCGAAACTTACCAGACGCGGCGTTACCTTACTGAAACTCTCCTGCTAGTTTGAAGAGTGCGTGTGCGCGCGCAATCTTGCGGTGCTCGACGCCTAGCTGGCGTAGTTGTTCAGCGGTTGCTGAGCGGCTGAACGGCACCAGATCAGCTTTGTAGGCCCAGATCCACGAGCCCACTTTGCCTGTCACACGCTCCCACTCTTCTTGCTTGAGCTCTCGAGCCATTCTGTAGCATGCTATATTCAACCAACGAGTTTCTTCAGTCCTCGGTCATACATACCTCCAAGCGCCAGGTACGGCAGGTGTGATACACTGCGTGCCGGAGGTCAGTGGATTTTATCTCAGCTTCTAGGAACTCTTACCCAATCACCCGAACCTCCGGAGAACTGGGTTCGAGAGAAATTAGCCGCTAGACGATTCCACCGGCCGCAATCGGAAGGAAGTGGCCGACGTCCGTTTTTTTCGCTAAGTCCAACCTTGCGTCATCATCGGACATAAGGCCAAGCCACCCGCGGCCGCTCCACTATTCCCATTTCAACCACCACATGTTCTTCCTCTCGACTAGGAATGCCTTAAACATGCGCTCAACGGTGCATACCGGGGCCTTGATACTCAATACGCTTGGTGGTTGGCATTGCGGTGAGTCGTGGCACTATAAACCCCCTTCCTGTTGTTTTCCAGATGCCCTGCACCCCGCGCTCATTGCACTCTTGAGATAGGTGATTGTAGGCGATCAACACTCACCATGAATTCTATGAACGCTTCTAGTCTTGAGGATAAGTAGCGGGCGCTCGAACAATGTAAGTGAACGTTTAGCACATCCGTCCCCAACAGCCGACAAGCTTGCCTTGGGACTCCACCCTAAATGGAACGGCCCGGTGTACATCCACCTTATAGCTCATGTATCAGTGGCCATTCTACTCATTCTATCTGTCACGGTCATGGGCTAATATGGTGGAGCTTGGGGCTCAGCCCGGGTAATAGCTAAGGCCATTGGAATGTACCCTAAATAGTGCTAGTAGTTAGCTCAAACTCAGGAATGCATGTTTAAGACGTTTATAGGGTGTTTTACTTCGTTACCAGGATCTATCCCTAAGTTTAGGTAGCGCTCAAGGGCCACCCGGGCGCTCCGTGGGGTGGGCCAAAGGGTGGGGAAGTGCACCATGTTGTTCTCGGCATTTGTGAAGTTTTCCAGACCCGAGGTTTGTACCAGGTTTCGGGAGGAACCTCAAAATCGGAGGGGAATTTCACCTTGTTTTCAATAGTAAAGGTACCCGAAGGTGGAATGTAAATTCCACTGGCTTAGGGCACGCAGTGATATTGACGCGGGGGACTCGCCACGAAACCCGTATGTGGCGTGGCTTTGCAAATCCTGAAAACCAGAAAGTTTGGAGGTGGTAGAACGCTCGCATAGAATAGGTCGATCGGATTTCTGAGTCCATGTTTAGAAGGAAGATGACCCATTTGTGTCAGTCCCAAGTAACGAACGCCACGAAAAAAAGAACACAACGAACTCAAATTCCGCAACCGTTATCGATGATTTACAAGAGTTCTAATCCCTCATCTTTTATTAGTACCTTTATAGGGCTGAGCCGGCATCCAGACAATTTTCAATGAGTTCCTGGAGAGCCACTAGACGTGGATAGATTCTGCCGCAGAACCTGGTTAATAGCCACAAACTGATGTGGCATTTCATGGTTAAGGTTTCCCTGGCAAACCAAATGGATTTCTGAATGTTGAAATGGCCTTTTGAGGCCTGGGTCATAATATTGGCAGGGGGATCATGCTATCTGGAGGCCAAAGGGCAAATGCTCCACCCATACTGCTGCCCCAGCTTTGGTCCAGGACTTGTTGGCAATTTTACACTGCCTAAATGTGCACAATAAAAGCTGGGAGCATTGACAAGACATGAAAAGACCACAAAATGTTTGAGAGCAGTGAGAATACCGATTGCTGCATCACACCTGCTGTGGCATCAAGGGTGGCTGTCTAAGAACCTCCATTCTCAATTACTCACCATTAGTCTGAGTACTCCAGGCTCAAAGGCTTGTCAGCATCACTCAGTGCAGCATCTCTTGGGCAGGTTAAACTGGTTTATAAAGCTTCAAATTCACAAGGAGCTGCCACAGCAAGTCACCACTGGCCAATATTTGGTTAGGCATGCAAAGAACATCTAACAGCAAGTGAACTGCAGCTAATGATTCCATTGGGTATTAGAAGGAATACATTTGTGTCAGTATTTGAATTTCACCGCTGCCCCAGCAGCAGCATTTAAAGAACGTACCTAATACCGTGGTTTGAGATGCTGTACCTTGATGATTGGTGAGGAGTCAAAAGAGGAGATTGGGTGATGGGTAAAAGAGAGACTCCAGGTTTACACAGCTACTTACTAATATGCTGCCACAGCACCAAATCCATCAATAGGCTGTACAATTGTATATTCAGAATCAAGGCAGATGCTTAGTATGTAACTACTTACAGCTGTGATTTACGGTGGTCTGCTGCCTTTGTTTATTTGTGCCTGCTTGTACATATTAGTCTCCAACGCACCACCTCCAATGATGCTGCAGCAACAAAAGCTACACTGTCACAGCAATTG
>KN823273.1:7867-30791 GCA_000827465.1 Tulasnella calospora MUT 4182
CGTTCTCGTTGTCTAGATTTTCCAGATCCATCGCTAATTTCTTGCTTCTTTTTCTTAGCTCCCTCACCGATCCGAAGGGCCTGGGTCAGGTAGCTCCTAGCGGGCAACTGCCCGCTGGGTCCGTTGTTAACTACCTCCTGGGCCAGTGGCGCTGGCTGAGGGGCATCGAGCCGATCGATAAGATATCTAGTGAACTCGAGTCCCTCGAGTTCCTTAGGCTTACTTTTCTTCTTACTACTTTTAGAGCTATTCGATCGACGGTCGCCCGTAGAAACATCGGACGGCGTCTTCTTCTTTCGTTTAGATCGTTTCTTAGTAGAGTTTTCGCACCTGATTTGTAGCATCCGCAGACTGGCCAGTACCATCGTTATTTTACTCTAACAGTACAAGAAATCTCACCGACGGGGGGATCCGCTTGGAGATCCGTGAATAAAGGGTCTTCACCCTCTCCGGCGCTGCGAGCTCACTCCGAGGGCTCCGTAATGTTCACTTCGAGAAGCACACGATCCTGTTGATCCTCAGCATCTCGAAAGGCAAACGGCACACTGTCCACAACACGGTCCAAAAGGGAATCAATGTTGCCAGCACCGCCGGCGTCGTCCCGCTCGAAGGCACCATCCTCAACCTTCTACTCTCCTCAACCAATCGCCACTCACCTTCTTCTCTACTCAACCCGTGTTCTACTTTACACGACCAATTGCCGCCCACGTTTGACTCTTCTCGGCGCTAGCAATCTCCTTCCGCTATGCATGGTGGACGACGTCCGCCTAATCCTGCCAACACCCGTGGCAAGTCTCTATCTCGAACTACTGTCTCAGCCAGTACCAGCACCAGGCTCAGGGGAAGCTCAAAGCAAGTGTTAAGTACTCAAAACAGCGGTCTGTTGGCACGACTCAAGTCCGAACCATCGTCAACATTACCCAAGGCAGCCTCAACACGTTCTCGGCTTCAAGCTCTCACCATCAAACAGCAAGTTCAACTGGGACAACTCAGCACCTCCAAGGCCAATGAATCACTTCAGGATTAGCTGGTATTTCGTACATACAGCATCTCGTGACTGACGAGTTTGTCTAGGTCTAAATGCACTCGATCGCTATGAACTAGAATGCATCCAAAATGACGACGGCGACCCCCTCTTCATTGATGTGCCCATCAATGAGCCTTTATACTCTGAAGAGGAGGATGTGTCAGAGGAGCCTGGTCTCTCAAGTCGTGCAGGGGCAAACTTCCAGGCTTTAACGGACGACGTCCTCGGCCCCCACTATACCGTCAAACGAATTCGATCGCAGTAAGCCAGTATTCCTTCCTCCGTTCCTCTGCTTATACCATCCTAACCTAAAATATACCTACTAGAGGACCAGATCGTGCCGAAATAGTCAAGAAGAATGCCCAGCTTTGGGCCGAGCAATACCCCTCCCTCGCCACTGTCTTCCTCCACTGGAAACACTCCGGACCGAAATTTGATCCCCCTTCACCTCCTCCCCTCCCCCTCTCCCCCTCCTATTTCACTGTTGATATGATCGCTTGGCACCATCGTGACTTTACTTTCCCTGTTAACCAAACCGAGGGTGCGGTGCACGCAAGCGAATCACTCGTGCGCCACGGTCTGCTTTCGAATTCACCTACCATCCCAACATACGCGTTTTCTCTCCTCACCCTTGAGTCATTCCGACGTCTTCGACTTAGAGCCCCTCGTCTCAGTGTTCAGTCCTTCTTAAAAGCGGTATGCGACAGTCAGGGCAGCATTTACGACCGCAGCCTCGCAACACCGTTCGCCGAGGTCTTCGATGTCTATCTTGCCATCCTACGCGTTGTTGATCAGCAAATATCTCAAGCTCTTCAACGCGACTCCCCTGACTGGCGCATCAAAAATGCCTGTCCTCCGTGCACCTACAAACTTATTGATGAACCACCGCTCCCCCACGACATCCTCCTTGCCATCGACGGCGGCAACTCCCTCAAAAGGTTCGCAAACGCCGGCTCCGCTTCAGATGCCCTTGTCTTTTCAAGCGATTACTTTGTCTCACGTGAGGCCGTGGAGAAATTTGCGAAGCCAGTCAAGGAAAGCGGGGCAACAAAGAAAGGGAAGGGGAAGGGGAAGGTGAAGAACTCGAAGCCAACTGACAGTGACCGCGATGAAGGGGACGATGACGAACATGCGGAAGATACGCAAATAGAGCTTAATGGGGATGGCGCCGAGGACGGACAGGCAGTAAATGAGGAGTTCATTGTGAAGAATCTACCTGTAGGGGAGGGTGCCGACGAAGATGGCCATCTCCTGAGCAGTTGCACTGAGCGTTGGAAGGCTAACGCTGATGACACCCATAAGAAAGTCTTCAATTGTTTTGAAGAAGCAGGAGTGTTTGTGTGCCTTTGTCGCCATGGTCATGTCCTTGCCGTTGCGGACATGGTGTCCAGTGGTGAACTGTGAGCCGTTCTTCCTCTCTTCACTCCAGAACACCCAAACTAACCCATGCTTACAGAGCCAAATATCCACTTGCTGTTCTGGACAAGGTCAATACAGCTCTCGGAGATGGGAAGAAGCTACTCGCCTACGATATCGGATGCACCTTCAAAAAAACAATTCAGAAATCCGCTCTTGGAGCCAACTTCGACGCGAGCTACACCATACCAGCTATGCACGGTTACGCGCATAATCGGTTGTGCCAGTGCTCCCATCACCCCAAATATGTAATCGGCACTGGCCTCGAGGATTTTGAAACCTGCGAGCGCTTCTTTTCAGCCTCAAACGACTGTGCCCGCGTCACTCGCCACGCCACACGATTTCATCGTCACCAACTCATTGATATGTTCCTGGGCCAATGGGACGAAGATAAACTCCTCTCTTCCGCCCACTTTATCTCCAACAACTACCAACAGGCTCTATCAGTCCTCCGTGACAATACCCTCATCCTGCAGAAGGAGTTGGCAAACAAAAACTTTACGGAGGACGAAGTTCGGTCCTGGTTGGAGGAGGAATCGACCTACCTGTCCGGGCTTGTACGTGAACCAGAGCATGAGACAATGGTTGTTGGTTATGTAGAGGCTTTACAAGCGTTGGCAGCCACTGAGGGTGAGCTGGGGGGAGAACGGAGGAAAGGTGGTCGTGCGGTGCCGGGTGAAGCAGATCCGATGAAGCGTCAGATTAAGCCAACCTTCAAAAAGGCTGAATCCAAAGTCCAAGAGCTTACCGAGGTTGTCAATGAGTATGAAGCCGAGCTTGATATCCACGGATATCGATGGGCACCCGGGATGGCGGAGTATGACAAAGCCGTGAAGTACGCTCGACGCCAAAAGTACCATTTGGCGCTTGATAAGCTTGAGCGTCTTCTAGTGCAACGTCTTTTTGAGCTTCAGAAGGGCCATTTGGAGGGGACGGGTGAGTAATTTGCCAGAGTACCGGGCTCCCACTGCTTGAGCTGACGTTTCCAATACACGGATTGTCTCATTAGGCTACAAGCTTCGCACCCATATCGCCAAGCACC
This sequence comes from Tulasnella calospora MUT 4182, assembly GCA_000827465.1. Classification (NCBI taxonomy): domain Eukaryota; kingdom Fungi; phylum Basidiomycota; class Agaricomycetes; order Cantharellales; family Tulasnellaceae; genus Tulasnella; species Tulasnella calospora. The sequence goes on from KN823273.1 coordinate 11,353, forward strand.
TCAAGAAGCGGTCTGAGACGATTCGCACAGCGCTGAAAGCGTATAATACTGCTGCAGGTGCTGTTGGTGCCGAGAAACTGGATTTCAAGACTGTAATCAACTACGCATTCATATCGCAATTTGATCTCCTTCGCGATGCACGGCAAGACATCCGGTCAAAGCCTTGGAGTAAGGTATCGAATCGATTTCTTATGGACAAGCTTTTTGAACGGGATCGCGCGCGCGAAGAGATTCTTCGCCTCAACGTGGAAATCGCTCGCCTCCACACATGGATCCGTGATGAAGACGTGGACCTCCGAGCTACCATCTGTGCCATGCGTGAGAGCAATCCTGATCTTGCTTCCGAAATAGAAGCGCAGGCTCGGCGTCGTTTCCAAATCCATGAACGCCTTCTCCAGACCCTCCGCTTCCTCGAACGCACCCCTGGCTACACTGGCACATGTATGCCTGGTCAAAGTATCAGGAGAGTTAGCTTTCGGCCAGATCCCAGTTCTACTGCCCCTCCTTTCACCAATTCTGAGGCCCCGGCTCGACAAGGGAACCCTCCGCACAACCTAGATGATGACTCTGATGCGGATGCGGAAGAGGACCAACTTGATCGCGTGTTAGATGCCTTTGGCAACATGGTATGAGTCCACCTCTTTGGTTATCTTTCTCTGGGCTCTGCCTCTCTTTTGCACAGCCTTTTTTTATATTTCCGTTGTAGTATGTAGTTCACATCCTATATTTTATCCATTTTGTATCAAATGTGTGCATTTTCGTGGATCTACATCTGGTCTAAATATATTGACGATTAGTAAGCAAGCGTCAAGTGTAGCAAATACATTGAGTGGGTATCCCAGGAGTTACGCTTCAAAGGTGCAACAGCTGTACGTGCTGACCAGAGCCTGAAGCGGATTCATTTAGGTTGCCAATGGCTGGGGAACCATATTCCTGGCTTATTTGAATCTTTAATGCTATAAAATTCTATCTTAGTAATGGTCAGAGCTTATCGCCATTGCATGATCCCTGGGGTGCGATCTGAGAACTAAGCGCTGAAATCTCCTCTCCAATACGGTACACCGCTAAATCAAGTACTCGGAGCTCACTATAACACATCCCAGTCATAGCTAAATAGTACATAGTAGTTTGTAAAGCCACAATACACCTAATACTCACTTTAATAAGTGTATCATGCCTTCATGAATGCAGGCTTAGGGGTCAATTGCATCAAAACGCAACTTGCACCAAATTTGCATCATTATTGAAACCCTTTCTAACCTCAATCTCTGTACGAAAGCATTATATATAAATCTACAGTCTTCGAAGCACCTAAGTTGATCATTGAGAGCACTATTTGTCTTCTTAAGCATCTCAGGCTAGAGGTCGGTCGGGATGGCAGGACATAGTACATTATAGCTACAGGTTACAATGCATGTAGTTACAGCATTACCTACTTCCGGACTACGTTTCAGCTATACTACTCAGTTGATTTACATGGCAATGGGGCTGAATGCTCCGGCGTTAACATTAGGCTTGTCAACAAACCGATACACGTGACCCGGACTTTTACGTCCCCTGATGCCACAATGAATCGCGGATGAGTTCAAACATGGATATCTAAGCCACGAGCAGTTCAGATGAGAATGAAAAAAATCCCCCTCAACCTCCTCCATTCCATCCAACCATGTCTCTCCTCATCCGACCTGGTATTTCCGTGCTCATCAACGATATCACCGACCTTGACCCCAATGTGAACCTTCTCCCTGGTGCGACCTCGTTCTACTCCGCATACCCTGCAGCACAAGGAAAGGCTGGTATTTACACAAAATGGTATGTCGACATTTTTTTCTATTCTCAACAAGTCATACTAACGTAGCCGGCAGGGATTTTCAACGTGCCAGGGGTGGCGAAGGTGGCGCTGAGCAAGCGGTCAAAGGAATCGCCCACGGAGTTGCACCTCGATCGCACAATTGGAGACAGGCTGTGGATATCCTGAAAGGTCGCTATCGTGAGTGCAGAATAGGTTTTTTTGGCGGCAAAAAAGAACTCAGCTAACATCCCATACAAAAGTTGAATTCAACCCTCCCGGAGCGGATGTCACGTCCGTCCTAATCATTCCTGACATCGACAACAACAGTGACCACAGCCAGCTCCGCAGTCCCACGAGCGTCGCCATCAATAGAAGCGTTGCCATCCATTCAAGCAGTGCCGAGGTTGACAAGACAGTTTCCGGGGACATCAGGGAGCTGCTTAACGCTCTCCCTGTGCACGTCCTCGAATCAGCTTGTCAAAACCGCCCTGCGAAAAGCTCTGTACCAAGCTCCACAGCAACCGCAGTGTCCGCTCAGCACCCCTCACCAGCCAAGCCCAGCTTGAACACTTTTCAAGGCACCGCAGTCGCTAAGGGAGGCACGACAACGAGAACGCCCACTGTCAGCTTCACGCGCGGAGAAACTTCCAACACCACCGTTGCTTCGCCCACCGCCACTCTCGCCCGCTCAACAAACACTCCTGCTGCTGCGGGCTCTCCACTTCCCAGCACCCCAGTCAAGCAGAAGCCAACATCGGGAGGTTTCAATACAAACACAGCAAGCTCTTGTGTCCCCTACGCTCCCCAGACTCCTTCTGTTGTTCGCGCCTCGGGTTCCGGTAGCCGAACCCTCATCGACTCTCGGTAGCCGAACCCTCATCGACTCTCGGTAGCCGAACCCTCATCGACTCTCCTCTTCGTGGAATCGGTTTCACAGCGTTTGCCGCATCTAGGGAGCCCTACGTGCTGGGCTACTGGACCAAGACTGTCTTGGAGTTCATTGGTTGTGATCGTGAAGTGATACCTCTCATTGAATCCTGTCTTGACCGCTTTTCAGATGACGAGGATGATGTTGAGTTGCAAGCTTCGTTATCTGAGGACGTAGCAACCGAGCTTAGTCATTTCGTAGTTAATCTTCTCAAGTTGGATGCATTCCTTAAGTCGGTTGGACGCTATGCTTAGCTTGTAGTGTACCATTGCAAAGATAGCGACTTACCAAGCATGTGGCTTATTCAAATACAAATCTGGGACCGATCCGACCAAGTGTTTGTTTGGGCGACGTTAAAATTGAGATTTTTATTAGAATTTTGGAGACCCATATCCAGAATGCCCGAAGACTTGAAAAGGAAAAAGCCGCATACCCGCACACCCGCATACCCGCATGCAAGTCTGCCACATTTCAATCCAACCCAACCCCTCATCGCTTTCATTCGTTTTTTTCTCTATCTCCCATCATGGCCCGTATCTCTGCTCGGCGCTCCAAACCATCCAGCAAAGCTCAGAAGCAGACCTACCAACTTTCCGCTCAAGAGCGCCGCGAGAGAAAAAAGGCCAAGGATGAGAAGCTTGATGCTCTCTTCAGCGAGGTCAAGCAGGTCTTCACTGACAAGGAAGATGCTGTAGCCGAGCTTGCCTTGAAGTTCGATGTACCTGAAGCTACTGTTCGGGGTTTTCTGGGTGAGGCAAAGACCGCAAAGTCACGATCAGTTAATGCAAAGAATGCCTACGCCCACTGGCGTCTCCAAGAGCTGAATAAAGGTATGTACAGGTGGTATTCAAGCTTACTCCCCGGTTTGCTCTAACTATCTCCATTGCCTCCATTGTAGATCGACCGAAGGGCCACCGCCTTAGTATCAGGGACTTTCATCGGGATCACGGTGATGAATATGAAAATGCCGATGATGAGACCATTCAAAAAGCTGTCAAATCTCTCCAAGAGCATGGTGAAAAGCAACGGATGCCTGTTCGGAAGAAGGGCCGTGCTGTTCTCCGTGATGTCAACAGCACGATGGCGAAGATTGTCACGATGGTGAGTCTTTCATTATTCAAACTGGTAGTAACCATGCCCATAATAATGATGGCTGACAATTAACCAACTCCCCCACACAGGCAGACCAACTCGCCCTTCGGACCGATCACCAGGTTCTTATCCTTGCGAGCAAGACCTCCCACCAGTCATATGCCGCACCGATGGCCCATGTCACACCTAGTGCCGAGGGTTTTACTGATACGCTATTCAAGACCGACATCTACGCAACTGCCCACCATTTTGAAGCGTACGGTACCGAAGGCTCTCAAGGTGTTGCGCACTCCTCACGTTCAGCGCACTCGCAAATGAAGAGGGATGTGGTTTCTGCACTGAAGAAAAATCTTCGTAAGTACTCTATTATGATTTGCTAGCGTATTCTAATCAGAGCATGATATCGAATTTTAATAGAAGTTGTTTCCGATCGACGCGACGCAGTGATCACCTATGAACACTTCTACCATAAAGTCATCCTGCGTTATCATGTGGAGTTAACCGGGTGGCCCAGTGATATACCCTTCAAAAACCCGTCACAGCTTTCTCGATCTTCCCTCAAGAGAATTCATGGCCTTGTCACTTCAAGCCCCCCTCAACTTCACTTCCTTGCCCTCACCCAGGAGCAACTTGATCAACGAATTGCTAAGCGCGCCGAAGACGAAGCTTCTGGAGCTGTAGAGCCTTGGGTTGGAAACAAGAAGAGGACTACGGGGCCAGCATCGACTCCGTCGTCAGCATCATCGTCGGCATCGTCCAACGCGTCCAATGTGACATCTGCTCCCAGCTAGCGGTCTTTGGAAACTCATGTTCTCGAATCTCAGGCTCACAGGGCCTGTGTTTTCTTCCTTTCTTGGAAACTTTTCTTTATATTTGTTACCATATACATTCAGATACGTGCTTTATTCTAGACCCGTGGCGTGTGGCATACGATATACAACGCGCAACGTGCGGCGAAAGCGGCGTCATTTATGGGCGTGGGAAGAAGTTGGACCGGAGAGGGTGTGTGTTGACCAGTGCTCCACACACCCTCTCCGGGGAGAACCGGGTTCTTCTGTAGCCGAGCCCGGAGGCATTTGGATGGGCTTACATAATTGACCTTACGTGGCTTTCGTGGATCACGGGAGGACTCGCGCGCGAAATCTGACCTGACCTTCCTCGTGCACCGTAGGAGATTGAACTTGCATGCAGAGAAAATTTCAAGGCTGCTATTGCTGACGCCGCTCGTTGTTAAGCATAAGGGTCGATGTCGTGGCATGCCGTTAAGTCCGAAAGGTTCAGAAAATTTCAGGGTGGGGCAAATGTTGAAGGTCGACGACGACGGCGGTGTTGACGACGACGACGACGGTGTTGACGATGACGACGACGGTGTTGGCGACGACGGCGGTAACAACAAGGATGACGACAGTGGCGGGGACAGCGTTGTTTGGATCAGGGATGCTGACCGTGAAGGGTTTGATGCCGCGGCGGCATAGGTTTGTGATGCGTAGTGGAGGATCGGCAGCGTCGGCGTCTTGCCGATGGTTGGTTGTGTTGGCGGAACTTGCGCGCTCACCCTTTACTCGCGGATCCCCCGGCGGATCCCCCCGTAGGTGAGATTTCTTGTGCTGTTAGAGTAAAATAACGATGGTACTGGCCAGTCTAACTAGAGCCGCGGATGCTACAAATCAGGTGCCGTGTTGTCGGACGACGCGACCCAGTGTCGGTGTCAACGATCGCACTCAAGTTTAGTACCGACGACGAGTGTTAATTCTTTCCGTATAATAGATGCTCCATTTAGCTTCCATGCGACTTCCGTTACTTTAACCCTTCACCAAGGAACTGAGGCGATATTTGCCCTAAACACCCGTGTTTGCGATTTTAAGTATTCCCCAAAATTAACAGGCGGCAGGAGGCAAAAAGGGTGAATATAAAATATGCGAGAAGTACATGTATGGATTCCATCAACTGTCCGCGCGTACAGCAGTCGGCTAGGCCATTTATACAAGAGAAGGATCAGCCTGTAGAAGCCTGAATGCCTCCGAAATTGGGATCCTATCTCCGGGAGTTTTGGGCCAACAAGCTTCAGCCACCTCCCAAGCATTTTCATACGATACCCCATTCGATTCCAAAGGACTCTTTATGGGCCTTTCGTCCCTCTGGTACACCGCTAGCATAACCGCCATCTCGTGTTCTAAATGAGAGAAAGGTGGCTGGCCGGTGAGAACCTAGCGTCCTTGGTCAGAATGCATTTGTCACCGTTGAATGGTTGGAGATCCAGTACCTCAGCGATAGTCATAGAAAAAGCATATACGTCGGATGCGAAAGTTTTCGGCTCATTGTCCCATAGCTCCGGGCTTTGCCATCGAACGGTCCCAGCACCCTTCAAAGCCGTAGATGTTTGAGCATATGTGGGCTTTGTGAGCCCAAAGTCGCAAAGGAGCACATGACCATGATCACTGATGAGAAGATTGGTCGCTTTGATGTCCCCGTGAACGATGTCTTCCCGGTGAAGGTAGGCAATGGCATCAGAGGTCTCGCACAACTAGATGACATACATTAGCGTGTCGTGTGTTTGGCTCCAGTCCCGAGAAGGCTTATCAACTCACAAGTCGAACGCGATTCACACCTGGATGGTGATTGGCGTACTCCAACAATGTCCCATTTTGCATGAAAGGACTGACAAAGTACAGATGCCCCTCGGGTTTGTACGTGCCCAGAAACTTGAGTACGTGGGGATGCTCCAAACGACGCCATGTATCTGCCTCTCTCTCAAACCTCTGGAAAAATATAAGTTTCTCAGGTGCAGACTAGGTCTAGGAGAACGCACCCGAACGACCTGCTCATCAAGGGCGGCACCTCCTATTCTGAGTCGTTTCAGAGCTACGTCACCCAATGTCTTGTGGGTGCCCTTGAATACGTCTCCAAATCGTCCGTTGATGTAGATTGCTTGCGGAGATACGCTGGTAATGAAACGACTAATATCATCAGGAGGAGATTGTCTTGCGGCTTCCTCTTCGGTTCCGCTGTGGGCTTTGATGAGCCAGTTTAGGGTCGCGTCCACGAGACTGGCGAGATAAGTCATGAATCTCGTTCTGCTTACCATCGGAGTCTGTATTTAGCATTGAGTTGAGCGTATCCATGCACGCTTCAGCGTTAGGCCTCTTGAGGAAGCCAAAATCCCAACATCGCCGAAGCAGTCTGACTAATATATCAGGTATGTCGTCGAGCTCGTGGAACGCTTCGGGTGTTATTCGGTCCCGTCTACGTGTAGACATGACTGCTTTGACTTGATCCTCGCTCTGAATATACGAATAAGGAGGATCACCGGTCACCAGCTAGTTATGACAAAGCGAACCGGTTGATAAGCGTGAGTGGCAAGTCGTTGCGAGAGTTCTCGTACGAACCTGTAACACGACACACCCCCAGCTCCATATATCACTTTGTGCAGTCGCTGAATCTCCAATGTTGACCTCAGGACTAGACCATCTTCCAGATGCCCCGGTACTTCTTGCTATCGGATGCCAGTCAATCGCTGCAAAGCCAACATCACTGAGCACCGCTATCCCAGTTTCGTTAATGAGCACCTTAAACTGTGTAATGTATCTTCAGCATGAGTTGACCGAGAATAATACAACCGTAGACGGACCGGGGTTAAATTCCCATGGACCACCGGGGGCTCTCTGCTATGCAGGTATTGTAAACCATTCAAGGTATCTCGTGCCTACACTCCCAGGTCGAGAAGACGCGTTCATGAGCGAAACAGAGTATCGAAGAGTTTTAAAACACAATTCCTGCCCCGCTTACCAATTCAAGCCTAACCTTCATATCCACCCCCTTATGGATCGAGTCCGCAAGGTTGCCATTCACCATATAAGGTGTTACGAGTGACACAGTTTCGAAATTATATGTTGCAGAGTATCCAACGAGCTCAATAATGTTTCTGTGTTTGAGGGATGACAAAGCAGCCATCTGCCGAGCCAAGCGCTTGTTGCGGAGCGGGTCAGAATTTTACAAGAAAAACGAACCTGTCTGATAATGAGGAGGTGAATGAAGTGCTCTCACATTAAAGTGCTCAGCTCTCGATGAAACTGAGTGGACTTCGCGCAAGTTTATTTGCTTTACCACCACGAGAGCGCCTAATGGTGCGAGTTGCGCTTTTCTAGTCGTACTATTTTCGGCCTCACGCAGCGTCTGATCTGGTCCAGGTTGGAGTCGTTCCCCGGCAATGAAAGAAATCCCTAAAACCTCAAGTACTTGCTTGCGAAAAAGTTCAATCTATACAGACATTCACCACGCATATTGTCAGTCCTTCATGATCTATCAGTGGTGCGGATACGAAATCAACGTACCCCGCTGACAGTTATGTTCACACTCTCAACGCACGTGCGCACGTTTGGCCTGTCTTCAGGGCGTATGCTCCAGCATTTCCGGACGAGTTCAAGCAGACCGGTGGGCCAATTTTGAGGTGGAGGGCGTGGCTCGGGAGTCTCGCCGCTGAGAACCCGCTCTGTGATTTCACTGACAGATTTTAAGGGGAAGTAAGGCGGGTTTCCCGTCATCATCTACCGGAGGTGATGTCGAGTGAGTAAGTTTAGCAAAAGGCGACCAGGCATTCGGGGGATGCCGCGGAGAATGTTCGAACTACCTCTAAAGCCAGACACCCCCAAGCCCACATATCGCTCTTCGTGGTTCTATCCAAAGTTGAAACCGCCTCGGGACCAGACCATCCCATCGTGTAGCCAGAATTCCGGCCCCGTATCTTTGCTAGGGTGTACAGGCCGATGTCGCTGAGAGCTGCTCGGCCGTTATCGCTGATGAGCACGTTGGTCTAGTTTAAGGGAAATCGCACAAGTCAGAATGACAAGGAGGATTGGAGGATTGGAGGAGAAAATGCGGAGGAGAGGGGGCTTGGAGCCATTTTGGAAAACTTAGGAGTATGACGTACCGGTCTCAAGTTTCCATGAACAACAGGAGGGTTTAGATTATGTAGGTAGTCTAGGCCCATCAATGAGTCTCTCAGCTATATTGTCAGATGCAATCGTCAAAAGAGAAGATTAGTTTGAAGTAACTAGATTTATGGACGGGGAGTACCGACCAGTAAAACTCGCTCTTCCGTTGTCGATCGCTTTTCCTTTAAGTACGTCCGGGCATTTCCGTTGCGCATATAGGGTGAAAAGAGGTATACAGTTCGGTAATCCTCGTCGGTATAGTATCCGATGAATTTGAGGATGTTTTCATGACTGCAAGATGACCAAACGCGCGTTTGGCGATTGAACCACTTTCATATACATACATACGCCGTTGTAGGATTTGTGGATTTGTTTATTAATGACCGAAAATGAGTGGATGGACTTACAGCTGTTGATTTCGTTGATTCCTTGTCCATTTTTAGTTCTTTAGCAGCCGCTTCGACGGTGCTCTCCGACCCGCCAGTACCGGGCTTAAGTGTTGCAAGCGTGACTGTTCCGGACTTCCCCGACCCTAGTCTGTGTTGTTTTAATACAAAGCTATCTTTGGGGATTTCTAAGGGTATTGTTTTATCATGCAACTGGTTCTGTAGTGGATCGTGCGGCAAAGCCGAGGAGTGACTCAAGCGCTCCGATCGGTCGGAGAGCGATATCGAACCTACCGACTCGTCAAAATTCATGTTGGTACAAAGTTGATGCGAGTGTGCGGATCCAGAGTATACGGTAGTGGTTGCACGGGATGGGAGTGGTGTATAGTCAGCAAAGGGAGGTCCCGGAAGCCTTGGAAAGTGCACGTTGCTTTGGCGTGCGGGTATGCTTCGTGCGCCGTTGGTGTGGCACGTGATGCTAGGCTGTCGAGGGTCATCGCATCAAGGAGGGATAATATGGTTCGAGTGCCATTGTCCCATTATAGGATGCACGGAGTCTGGGGAAATGGCACCCCTCTAGAGTACTACGAGCTCCGATTACGATTTATGCAATCTCAGGCTATCCACCAGCATATTGAAGATTGCACCCCAATCGGTCAAACTAATCTTTTTACATTATTATAAAACGTTGACAAGAATTGGACCGGTGACATACACCTTGTAAAATATTCGGAACGATCCAGAAATAGGGGCGAGGTCCAGTAGTGCATTGGCTTCCCCATTTCTGTCGGCGATACCGGCGTAGAGATTCAAAGCCTCGGCGTAATATTTTGACGCGTTGAAATAGTCACTTTGCCCTTGATGCATACGTCCTAGCTGCATCAGAAGCTTTGCAGAGCGACCCGCCAACTCAGGTGCGCCTGTTGTGCGTACTGGGTTTGGAATAATCATCGGCTGTAGCAACACCAGTTCAGTTGTGCACAATCGACCTCAAACCAGTGTTGCTCACCATCCAAGCTATTGCCCCTCGACAGCCCTCAGCTGTTGGTCTCTTGCTGGGATCGATGTTCCAGCACTGCCTCACAAGGGTACAAAGCGCTTGAATCAACACCATCCTGGCGTCGCTAGAGATGGACGGGAGGTCGCCCCGAACGACGCGCTCGACCACAATGTAGTCCTTGACGTCCTGGAATGGAATCGAGTTTGTCATGACCTATATTGGAGCAAATTTGTGAGCCTCGGTTGTTGAACGACGTATAATTAAGCTGACCTCGTAAGCCACACATCCCAATGCCCAGACATCGCTAGCAAGGCTAGCATCGTCTTCCACCAGCAGCTCTGGAGCGGCCCAACGAAGTGTGTATTGATTGCAAGTCATGGTAATGGTATTGGTGGAAGGACAGAACGTTGCTTCGGGTGACGCTACGGGTTGAGGGTCGTTTTCAACTCGCTCCCTCTCCCTGTTGGGACCCTTGGTGGTGTGATGACGGGCGGAGCCAAAGTCCGTAATTACGGCGCGGCACTCCGAGTTGACTAAGACGTTTACCTGCAAAGCATAGATCCATGTTTGCCGCGTGCTTCACTACCAATGTGTTAGAACTTACAGATTTAAGGTCGCCATGACATATGGGGGGCTTTCGGCCGTGGAGGTATTCCACTCCTCTGGCCACATCATGGAGCTGGGATAACGCAGTCTCAGAGGTGATTCGAGGGAAGGAGCGGGATCATACCAGCGAGATTCGTTCAGGAATTTCCCATTCGGCCGAGGCGATGAAGTCTTTCAAAGTCCCATTTTCTTCCCAGGGGAAGACCAACCATATCGTATTCTTCGACAGGTCTTTGACAAACCCTTCGAGCTCGATGATATTTTCATGAGAAAGGCCCACCAAGAACTCCGCTTCCCTGATCGTCAACTGAGAAAACTTAGTGCCGTATTTCTACGCGACTGGAAGGGATCGTGCTTACGCCCAATACCCGCACTAGATTATATTGTGTCTTCATCCTCATCTGCTTTACCGCGACAGCCTATAACGTTGGAGTCGAGGAGTCAGCGGTTTCCCTGGAAGCCCAGAGGGCTTGATCACCACTGACCTTCCGCTGTCCAGAGGTTTCACTATCCAATTCCTGCTCCTGTCTATCAAATGCGAATTCCCTCCTATGTCTCCCTTCTTCGTCACTTCCCTCTGCCTCTCGACGTTCGTCGCCGCCTCCCGACTCGGAGGGGGAATTGCTGGCCGTGAGGCTTCCAACTTTCGGCTCCCCAACTCGGTCTTCGGTATCATCCGGTGAAAAGGTCAAATAGGCTCGTGAAACTGTTGCGTTCCCTCCTTCGAATTTGGGGCCGCCTTTCGGGAATTTGATTAAGGGAGGATCGATCCGCCATGGCGCGAGGTTCTCGAGCCTAGATATCTATCAGAAAATCATTTAATGAGCCCTGAAGTTCGTTCCTATACCAGAAATCACGTACCATGTTTGCGCTGAGCTGGACTTTACTATATGGGTCATCGTGGTTGGACCTTGGCGCATGAGCCACGTCGGCGAGACTACGTTCGTTGATCTGCATTACACCGTTTAGTTGCAAAGAGATACTGGGCGGTTCTAAGAGATAAAGTTCAAAACGGGCATGCCGAGAGAACAAACCGAATGGAAAGGTAGAGGATGGAGGGGCGCGAAGAGTGGTGGGAGAGCCGCGTTCCTACCACCCTGAGATCTTTTTGCCTCAGCGAGAGGTGAACGAGCCGGCTGCAGTGGATTTCCGCATTGTGAGTTTAGTTGCTAGTCGAATCTGGTCTTCGGGGTCCCCGTCAGGTCCCGCGCGCAATCAGACCTGGCGGCTCCCGTACACCATAATAGGGGTCATACCCGACACCCGAACCTGAACCTTGCCAAGAACAACCCGGCACCAGCAGCGTCCTCAATGCAAAGGATAAGTACAATGGAATAGGCGCGTGTGGCGTGATGCCGTTGCCGAGATACTGAAGGGCTTGGCGTTGACGGGTCGTGCAGGCGGGTACCTGCCCAGGAGGATCTGCAAGACATCGGACGCGATTGAGTGTCGATAGATCATCCAGTCCTAAATCGGAGGCACGTGACACCCCGCTTGCTGGTGAGGGGGCTCCGAATAGCGGCGTGCCCTTCACGTCAAGTGCTGTCACCACTGTCCGGTCACATTAATATTGCGTGTCCAGCGGTGAAGGCGTTGAGTAGGACCTGGATAGGAATGGCTGGTTGCCATCTACGACTTGCTCTACGGTGGTGGTTGGGTGGACTGGTTATAATTAGTGCGTAATATCCAGCGAAATTCGAAGAGCCCCACTTGGCCATGGGGGAAGTGCTTCTGATTTCGGGATTAGGGACTTGCCGAAGACTTAGCCGTGAACGGTCAAGGTGGGTGGGATCGCCGAACAACCACCACGCGGGGGCCCTGAGGGTGTCCAGGGTCCGTCTCCCAGGCTCTAAAGACCAATTGCGATCCAGTCTGGGCGTTTGCTGCCCCTCCCCTTCCGCTCCCCTTCCTCCCTCACCCCCAACCCACCACTCCCTCCCAAGCACCGCAGGGATGAAGCCAAGAGGAATGCTCGGCCAAGCGCTAGCTGTCGTCGCTATCGCCAACCTCGTCTCTGGTTTATTCTTTGACCGCGCCGAGGGAGCTACACGAAAACGGCTATCAAAACGGGACGACGACGAGGAAGAGCACGCGGTCCTCCAGATACCGCTAAGGAACTTCGGCAATCAGCAGTATACCGTGCACATTGAGATGGTGCGTGTCCCTCGCACCTGTTGGGCGTTTTGACTTTGGAGCTCATGAAGCCGTTTCCTTGGGGGTCTCGGTTCACCCTTGCCACCAATTCCTACCATCCTAGGCTCAGCCCGCAATATGGTTCAACTTCTCCATCGGCATGACGCACGGGTACACCGCCGTCGCTGGAGTCGGCTGCAATGGGTGCTCAAATGATCCTCCGAAAGTCTTGTGCGTTCCATCCCATCCATTCGTTCCCGAGTGCGCGTGCCCCGAACTGCAACTGACAACAAACCTAATTTTGGAACCACCGCCACATCACCATTCACCTTGGCATTAATCCATTAGATACAATGCGGCTGCCTCATCCACGTACGGAGCTCCCCTCGCTGGCGCTCAGAACATCACCTTCAAGGTCAACGGGAGGACATGTACGGGTGAAAAGGCCTCGGAGAATTGCGCGTTCTTGCAGCAATCGAAGAACGGAACGGAGTGGTGGCGGTACGAGGGTCAACAGAGTGTGTCTTTTCTTAGATCTTCTTGTGACCTCATTATCTCAAATTGTGCGCTGATACCCCTTCCGTCACCCAGTCGTCGTCGCCAGCTCGGGATCGTCTGATGGTGTCTTTGGCACCAGCGCAGGTCTCGCAGGTCTAGGCTACTCCGCTGTCTCGAACGGCTCCGACAGCATCATCGGCAAATACCTCTCCATGGAAACTAACCCTGATGAACGGTGGACGTTCGCTATGGGATTGTACGGCATCGGTAGTACCTCCGCTGCCAACGGAGCTGAACTCAAAGGCGACTCCTCCGGTGGATACTTGCACTTGAACAACCCCGATCCGTCTTTCTACACCGGTTCTATCCAAACGATGCCGGTCGCTGGATCGGATACGGCCGTCAATTGGGGCGCGGCGCCTGATCAAGTGGGAAGCTACGACTGGACGGTACAAAGCCAGGGATGGGTGTTGAAGACGAAGAACAATCAGGGAGAGGTTACGGTTACCGGCGGACAAGGCATGTGGGCGACGATGGAGGCTGGGTATCCGTACATCCTTTTACCTCAAGCGGACGCTTCGAAAATCTGTGAGTCCTCCTTCACCCACCAACCACCATCACTGCAAAAGGAACCAAGTTCTAATAAATGTCTTATATCGAACTAGACACGGCTATCGCCGGCTCTCAGACTTACATCGTACCCACGGGCGCACTAGGAGCCAACGGCGTCCCAGTGTACGACGATAACCTGGCGTTTTCGTGGTCCGTTCCGTGCACGACCACCGACGTGGCGATCTACATGAACTTTAACGGAACGAGCATCCCCATCCAGCCCACCGATTTGTGGACCAACGTCGGCGGGGTTTGCGTGGGTAACATCAAAGGATGGGCCGACCCAACGAGGACTACCGCGATCATGGGTAGCGCATTTTTCAGGAACGCTTATGTGTAAGTCTCAAAGCATCACCCTTGGAGCTCCAAGGATTTTAAGCATTTTGGCTGACGGATTTAACCTTCACAGGGTCTTTACCGCCGGCCGCGACTCGAACCAAAACACGGTCGGAATCGCCGCTCGCCCTTCGGGAGCCAAAGAAAGCAAGAACACCAAGGTCATCATCGGTGCCGTCGTTGGTGGAGTTGCGTTCCTCGCCCTTTTGGGATTCGGCATATTCTTCCTCGCGCGGTACTTCAAAAGCCGTCGCATGCCGCCGTCAGCCGAATTTGCGCCCAGCGGCGTGGACCAAACTACCATGGGAAGTCGAACCATGACGGCCTTGTCTCTGGACAGAGATAAGAGCCCAGGTCCCATGTCGCGCAGCTCGTTCTTCGGGTCGATGTTGAGTCACGGCAAACCGGAGAGCAACCAGAATTACATCGCCGAGCCGTGGGTTCCCCCACCAAGCTCCTCACCCGTTCCAAACGGCGACGGTAGCGTCGGAGGGCAGCACATCATGATCCAACCGTGGACTCCAAAAGAAGCGAGCGAACAGGCTTTCTTGTCGCCTACGGGTACGGCCGCCTCGCTGCCTTACCAACCGCAATCCCAATCGCCCGCACCGTACGGACCTGGGACACCCGTCAGTCCGCACGCCCAGTCGATGTCGGGCCACTCGCGAGCAAGCGCGCCGACTCCGCCGATCCAGCAGCACCAGCGGCCGATGTCCCAGGTGTCGTGGGTGTCGGCGACCAGTCAGCAACCACCCCAGTCCGCCGTTTCGGGTCACTTCACCCCTCCACCGCCGCCGAGCACGACATCTAGCTCGATAATGCAGGTGCACCCGCCTGGAACGTATGTGCCGACGGGTCCTGGCGCGATAAGGCCTTTGCCGACCGTTCCGGGTAGTACGAGGAATTCAGCTGCGATGTAAGGTGTAAGGTGATCCGGTGTGAAAGAGGCGTCGGAGTAGTTCATGTTGCCGTTTTTGTATCGCCTGGTTGGAACGATTCTTCCACGTCCCTCCTGTTTCTCCACCCTTCCCTTCGATATCTCTATGTGTTTGGTGGTCTGTCATCTTTTCTCGTCTTGCGGATTTTGCGTCGGTTGTTTTCGGTTGTTTTTTGGTCCGTTGCGATATGAGTGTTCTGTTTACGATCTCTTCCCTTCTGACCTGGTTTTTCTTGGGCAATGGTATCCTTTAGCCCCATGTCTGTACTCTAATTTGTGTTTCCTTGCGCCTGGTGATATGATGAGCACTGTATCCTTACAATATTGGTTGTGGGCGGGCGGCTGTTTTCGAGCAGCCAAGTGAAATTGGTCATCTGGGCGCTCAGGGCACAGCCACAGAAACGGTCTCCGTGGTGCTTCTGTCCGCTGCACCCTAGTTCCGGACTTCAACCTCCACTCATCACGAGCGACTCCCAAGAACCGATGGCGGACACCGGTAACACAATCACCACAGAGGATGGAGTAATTTTAGATCGAGCCGTTTTGGTAAGTCGTCCTGGAGGAAGTTTCTACTTCAGCACTGATGGCAGTTTGACTGGTTCCTGACTCATTTCACCGAAACGGAACTAAACGTTGTAGGAAAAAGCTCTCAGACCGTTGGCACAGTACTTCATACCTAAGAACAGATTAGACATAAGAGAAAAGGCGCTTGGGAGAGGAGGGTATGGCGTCGTCAAATTGGCAGAACTCCTATCGGACGACAAGTCCACGGGTGGATCGGTCACGGTTGCAGTCAAGGTCCTTCAAACGGACGATTCGAGCGCGCTCCCGTTGAGAGTGGCTTATGTGAGTTCTTGCCTCTCATCTGCAATGCGAGTTTCATGGGCTCTTATCATGCATATTCCCTCGAAACAGCGACTCACGCGAGAGATGATTGCTTGGTCAGCATGCCACCACGAGAACATCCTCCCTTTTGTTGGGTACTTTTTAAGCCAGGACCTTGAAACATCATACCTCGTCTCCCCATTTATACGGAATGGCAACGTCAAAGATTATTTGACGAGTAAGCAAGCGAAGCCGGAAGAGAGGCTGGAGCTAGTACGTCATTGACCAGACTGGGGGGCGTCCTCCATTTTTTACTGTGATGCTCACGTAGACCCCAGGTGCGGGACACTCTCAAAGGATTGCATTACCTACATACTCGCGACCCACCGATTATTCATGGAGATCTAAAGTCGGTAAGTTGTCGAACATTTTCACCCCTTGAATGCGTGCAACCTTCCGTAGCTCGACCGGAGGTACTTCTCAGGTATCTCCCGTCGCGCTTCGGATCTCCTCCCCGTCATTCTGAACCACCTCTTCGATCTGCTCACCCCGATTCGTCCTTATGTTACCCACCTCCGCCATGTCTCACGCTGTCTCCAAACCTTCCCAGCTGAACGTCCTCGTTAACGATGACCGTAGAGCTGTTCTATGCGATTTTGGCCTCGCAGGAGCCGTGCGAGGAGGACATAGTGGTTTGACGACGAGCTCCGACTTCAAAGGGTCTACCAGATGGTGTAGTCGGGAAGTGCTGATGGGTGATGAAAGGACGCTGAAAAGCGATATTTGGGGCTGGGCTTGTCTCGCGTCAGAGGTGCGTATCTTATCCTCACTGAGGTCCAACAACCTAATCATTGCTTCTCATACACGGACTCTACCTTTTGGTTAATCCTCTAGATTATTACCGGGAACCCCCCTTATTACGATATCAAGAGCGACGCGGCTGTTATCTTGGTGGTGTGCGGTGAGGCATCAAAACGAAAGACTCCAGAACCAACCCCTACTCCAACTTTCCCTAACGGACTACTCGAGTTGCTTCGAAAGTGTTGGGACTTTGAACCGGACAATAGGCCAGATGCGGGCACTTGTTTGGCAGCCATCAGTCCGGTACCGCAGATAGGGAAGGTGCGAATTTGGGTAAGTAGTACGGGTTGGATGAGAAGTCTCTTTGGAGCATGAAAATAACGCAATCAAATGATGTAGGAGGAAGCGTGGTGGTTGGATAACTGGATCATGGAGTACATCCCCATGTTCGAAAACAATATTCAAGGGTGCATCTCTCAAGCCGCGCTCGATCCAGATGTAGCTCAAAAACTATGTAAACTATCATCACTGTCGAGGATGGAACTCGAGGAAGAGCTTCGGGATCTCGCGGTATGTGCTTATTTTAACGTTCGTCATTTAGGGGGCGTGTGGCTGAGCTTGCGGTCGATTACTCCGTTATGCACAGACGCTGCTGCAAAAGGACAGGAACGGCCAGCCGCTTCCTCGTTTGACGAAGAAATACATAAAGCTGCGGGAAGCGACGATCACCAAAGAGATTGAGGTCCGGCGCCAGCAACTCGTCGTTACTGCTAGCGGTTTCATCCGAACTCGGGCATCATCGACGCCACCCGGGAGACGTCCGAAGGACCCCGTAGCACAAATCCTACGAGCCATCTCAACCTTGCGCAAGCCTGTAAGGCTATCTCGAGAGCAGATTGGAGAGACACTCAGGGAGGTACACACCCTCCTCAGAGACGAGGTCGCCCCGCTCGACCACAGTCGGTACCTCTCCTCTGTCCTACCAGGCTTCGAGCGTCTCGTGCGACACTACCCTGACGACTTCGATCCGGACGTCGCCCGGTTCCTCATCGACGTCTACTATGAGCATCATGTTCGCCGGGGCAACCACATCCTTTGTTTGGAAGTAGCGTTGCAAGCTGCGGAGCGGTATCGAGAACTCTCGAGGACCAACGGAGCCTTCTTAGCACGTCGCGCTGGAGCCTTGGAGAAAGTCGTTGCAAGTTACGAAATCCTGGGCCTATACGAGAACGCCCGAGCGTGTCTGGCAGAAGCGATTTGGGTGTACCAACAATTAAACAACACGACTGGGAACCACCAAGCGTTCCAGATCCCTCTGGCTCGTACCTTGGTAAGGTACCACCAAGTTCTCTGTCGTCTAGGACGAGATTGGAATGACAGCGACGTAGTGGACGCGCTACGCGAAGCCCTCAAGATATACGAATCGCGAGTCTGGTGGGGAGCTGACTCTAGCCAAGGAAGTGGGTTGGAGCAGTTTGGAGGGGACTTGGCTGACGCGTTGGTCGATTTGGATTTGACGTTCTTGAGGAAAGGGGATAGAGTGGAGGCGTTAAAAGTAGAGGACCGGCTGATGCATCTGTATAAGACGTTGGGGGAGGAAGAGCAAGCGGCGGAGGTAAAGAAGAGGAGAGATGCGTTGCTGACGATGAATAGTGCGACTTGGCCCACAAATGCGAGGGAAGGAGTTGGAGGCAGAGTACTTTAGTTGGATGTAAATAATTGCAGGAGTTGTCCTTCAGCCGACCCATGCATGATGCGAGCCCTATCGATGGTTCTGCAAATTTGCCTGCTGGTAATCCCTTTCCACTTACTCGACGTTCGGTTGACGGAAACCGAATACATGCAGCCATGAAACGGCTTGTTTCCGCGTCCAAAAGCCTGAAAGCATGCATGCGCCGTCGTCAATGATGAGCTTACCGCTGACAATTGTACCCAGATCGGGTTTCCGACAATTTCGACAGCCTTGTCACAGAGACGCGGCATCCGGATTCTTCACATTCTGTTAGTCTTATGATATCTGGAGAGAAATTTCGCCTGGAAAACTGGCAGAAATTGGATTATGGATCAACGCTCTACCCATCCGGCGCGCGGTAGTTGTGCCAAGCAAACCTACTCACAATGAAGCTTTTGAGGTTCGGTTGCCGGAAGACCGAAATGGTCGTCTGCAGCTCAGAGATGCAAAAGGCCGAAGCTCGAAAGTTTGGTACCACTGTATTCTGGTTGATGATTGCTCGCTGAACGCAGTGTATTGCAGGTGGTCGCCGGTGCAATTGTGAAATAGTCGGCCCTTAGGCACGAGAATGTCTCCCCTTTCTAAGCTGTTCTTTGTCTCCAATCTCCAATCGGCTAAAATTTATCTCTTCGTCCCCGGAGAATGGAAAGATCGTCAACTAGTTGAGCAACACCCCACTCAGCTTGGCTGGACTGTTGAAGCTCGTATGTCCGCGCACTACTCCGGCTCGTAAAGTTAAGCTCCGGGTCACTAAATTCCCCTTGGATATAGCCGCAAAATATGCTGGAAGGTCTCAAATACCTTCATACCTCTGACTCCCCTGTGATAGA
>KN823273.1:38710-48910 GCA_000827465.1 Tulasnella calospora MUT 4182
GCATCCGGTATACGTCTCCCAAAGCCCAGAACGAATAGGCGACGCCTAGCTGATCTCCGATTTTAGAGTACAGGTCACGGGACTGAATGTACGACCCCCCCGCTTTGGAATACTCATTCTGCATCCGGTACACCTCTCCCAAAGCCCAGAGCGAATAGGCGAGGCCGACTTGATCCCCGATTTTGGAGTACAGATCACGCGACTGGATGTATGACTCCTCCGCTTTGGAATACTCGTTCCGTATCCGGTATACGTCTCCCAATGCCTTGACAGACTGGGCAAAGCAGGGCTCATTCCCGATTGTGGAGGACAGGTCACGGTATTGGATATATGACTCCTCCGCTTTGGAATACTCGTTCTGCATCCGGTACACCTCTCCCAAAGCCCAGAGCGAATATGCGAGGCCGACCTGATCTCCGATTTTAGAGTACAAGTCACGGGACTGGGTGTACGACTCCTCCGCTTTGGAATACTCGTTCCGCATCAGGTATACGTCTCCCAAAGCCTTGACTGACTGGGAACAGCCGAGCTGATGCCCGACTCTAGAAAACAGGTCACGGGACTGGATGTATGACTCCTCGGCTTTGAAATACTCGTCCCGCATCCGGTACACCTCTCCCAAAGCCCAGAACGAGGAGGCGAGGCCGAGCTGATCCCCGATTCTAGAGTACAGGTCACGGGACTGGATGAATGACTCCTCTGCTTTGGAATACTCGTTTCGCACCAGGTGCACGTCTCCTAGGGCCATAACCGACTGGGCAAAGCCGGGCTGATGCCCCATTCTAGAAAACAGGTCACGGGACTGGATGTATGACTCCTCGGCTTTGGAATTATCGTTCTGCATCCGGTATACGTCTCCCAAAGCCTTGACCGACTGGGCAAAGCCGTGCTCATTCCCGGTTTTGGAGGACAGGTCACGGGACTGGATGTACGACTCCTCCGCTTTGGAATACTCGTTCTGCATCCGGTACACATCTCCCAAAGCGCATAACGAATCGGCGAGGCCGATCGGATCCTCGATTTCGGAATACAAGTCGCGGGACTGGATGTATGAGTCCTCCGCGTTGGAACACTTGTTCCGCACCAGGTAAACGTCCCCCAAACCCTTGACCGACTGGGCAAAGCCGAACTGATCCCCGATTCTGGAGCACAGGTCGCGGGACTCGATGTATGACTCCTCTGCTTTGGAATACTCGCCCCACATCCGGTACACCTCTCCTATTGCCCTCAGAGCTCTAGCCCTGATCTGTTCATCACCAACTGATTTGGAAGCTTCTAGAGACTTTAGAAAGTATTCTTGAGCTTTGGGTGTTACGCCGTTCCGGAGTTGAATCCAGCCAAGTGCATGCAAAAGTACACCGGACCTAGTTTTGGCTAATTCGTTCCCTCCTCCTCCTGAGGGTATGGTCCGATCCTGTAAGAGCCCCTGTCAATATCAGTCAATAATCATAGCAAATCCGTCGTACCATGAACCACAGTGCTTGCTGGCATCTCATTGCTGGTGGTCGCCTATTCGCCTCCAATCTCAAACATTCCTCCATAAGACTGCAAAGCATCTTCATTTGAGTGAGTTGAGCATCGTCGCGAAGAGTTGGAAGATCCTGTGTCACGATTCGTCGAATGATAGCGACGTTATTCTCCTCATCGAATGGAAAGTTGCCTGTGACGGCCTGCAGTGAGCAGAAATTTGAAGCAATTAGAGCTGATGCTGCTGCCAAGTCACACTCAATGTCGACGGACCTCCCAACAAATCCAGCCAAAGGCCCAAACATCACTCTCCAAACCAGGTGGGTCCCCCTTGAGTAGCTCGGGTGCTGCCCATCGAACAGTCCAAGCTGGCCCCGTCATAGTGATGAAGTCGCCAGATGCAGCGATCTCAGCCTTTAGTGGCTCTGTCGTAGGCGGCCCCGCGGGGAGTCGATGCTGTCTCTCCGTTGCGTTGTGCACATGGTCATCTGTTATCGCGGAATTTACAGTTCGAGCAGAGCCAAAGTCTGTGATAATTGCTCGGTTCTCTGAGTTCACCAGAATATTGAGCTACATCTAGGTCAGCCTCCACTCAGGTGACGAGAGGATGCCCATCCAACTTACTGATTTAAGATCACCATGGCAGATCGGTGGGTTCCTTCCATGAAGATAAGAAAGACCCCTGGCTACATCGTCGACCTGTAAGTTCGTCAGTTAAGGGGGTACCGTTGAGATACGAGGGCCGTGCCTACCAAAGAAATACGTTCTGGGAGGTCCCAATTTTCAGATCGAACAAATTCCCGCAAGTTGCCATTATTTTCCCAACGGAACACCATCCAGATGACATCATTATCAACTTCCTCGACGAATCCGATGATCTTTACTACATTGTCGTGAGAGAGGTCGTTCAGAAGACCGACTTCATGAGCGAGTGGCTTGGAATAAAACGCAACCCTCTTAGATTTTTCCATTGCTGTCAGCAGGACACTTGGAAGGCTCACCCCAAGTGCTCGATCTTTATTCGTTTCCGTGTCGAATCGCAGCTTCTTCACTGCAACGTACTCTGTAACCTCTGGGTCCGAGGCGCTTGAGGGCTGACCTGAAGCGAGTATTGCTACCTCAACATCCGCTGTCCCGCCCGCCTTGGACGCGTGACTTCCAATCGGTTCAATTCGGGCTCTGTCAATTCGGAGGTGCGATAAAGACCCGAGGACTTTCCTCTAAAGTGGAAGAACGGGGTTAGCCATGTAGAGTCGCGATGAGAGGTTTACACCTTCTAACCGCTCACCGGGCAGATTCTGAGACCCTTCACGTCCTCTTCCACGTCGTCGGTGGAGGCTTCTTGGGCACTTCCCGATCGGGTTGCTGCTTCCTTCTCGTTGATATTCTCACTCATTTCAGATGTATTCTGATAAAGGTGTGGGACTATATGGAACAGCGCTGTCGGGAGTTGGGGGTGGAGTGATGGAGCGTGGTGGTGGAACGAAAAGATATCGATGAGAAACACACGTGTACAAGCTTCCCCTCTGGCGACACCACACAGGTGACTTGATGACTTGTCCCATACATTTGGGGCAAGTTAAATCCTTCCTGTGAGACAAGTCAAATCTTTTCTGTGGGTCAAGTCAACCTGCGGCTTGACTTGACTGGATGAAAAAAAAGAAAGAAAAAAGAAAAAACACGGAACGTCGTTGGAAAAGCATGTTTCGCGATCCGCGCGCCATATCCAATCACGTTCCTTGAATGTCCATCTTTCTCTCTTTGAAAAGACGTGAGCTAAGTACCCAGAATCTGAGGCGTAAACGCAAGTCGCTTATTTGGAGTACTCTGACCGTCGCTGCGCGCGTCGCAAATACTGTCCCATCTCGATTGGAGGCTCGCCACACCGTCATGCTGGGCGCCAAGCCAAGTGGAATCGAACATCTTGTCCCAGGTCACGCTCCCTCTGGCGAGCCTGAATGTCACTCCTCGGACTTCAAAGATCACCGCTGGAGCCCTGGGTTTAGATATCTGGCAGGTTTGCCAACCCTTCGGGCGCTTCCAAACCCCATTTCGAGCTCGATACTAGGCTCAGTAAAGCGTCACTGGTCCAAGCGAGCCTATGGTCAAAATGGTACAGTATCGTTGTGCTGACAAAATTTTGCCGATGTAGTAGGGCAGCAATTTAATGTACCAAGTCCATTCCTAACAGAACAGGCATACAAAACGGTAACATGAATAAAATTAAGATAACCCCAAGCAGTTAGCCGTACAATCCAAATCCACTTAAACAGAAGGTGATCACGAAGGCATGCAAATCGAACAAACCGCATTCGCTGAACACGTGCGCAGTCAGAATCGACAAACTCTTCTGAATCCATCGCACCTCTGTTCGACGAAAGAGTCGAATCCACCGAATCAATGATATCCCTTAGCCTCCCTTCCCTCTCAAATATCTCGAGTCCAACTCGACTGAGACTCGACAACATCCTTCCACGATTTCCCATACTCATCGCGTACGGAGCGGAAGTGAACCCCAGTTCCCTCGGGGGCCATCAAAGGCGGCTTTTCCAAAAGTCTCCCCACCGACACGTTCTTCATCGAACGCGTTCTTCCTCGTAGACCCGCTCAGGCTTGGCTTAGTGGCGGTCGTGCTCGTCGAGACGGCGAAAAAGCTCGGTGACTTCAACTCCCCCATCCCCGCCATAACCCGTGCGACTGGCGAAGAAAAGGTGACCTCCTGTCCTTCTGCCTCTTGTCCTTCTGCATCTTCCGCGAGGTCACCCGGAACCAACTTCTCCCATCCTCGCACTTCCGTCAACCAGCTCTGTCGACGTTCTCTCTTCCTTTCTTCGTTGTCGTCGGCTTCCAAATCGGGCAACGCGGTCGAAGGTCGGGTGTCGATGACTGTTCTGGTATGTGTAGGTGCTTGAGCCCGAGTGGTGGGAGCGACAAGGGGGGTGGGTGATGGCGGTACTGGAGAAGGAACCTCAGCGGGTGTCACCAACCCCCTCGTAGACGATCGTTCCCCACCCTCTCTTCGCAAGACCGTCGAGAGGGAGATTCTAAACGGCCTTCCCAAGGTTCGGAGTCGAGATCCGCGTTTTGAACGGCGATCGAGCGGAAATCGCTGGAGACGAAGGAGTGGTTGGGAACCCGCTCGTGCTGCTCGGCCGAGGCGAAACGGGTGGAATAGGAGTCTGCTGACCGACGCACATGTAGATTGAGAGCTGTTCGACGAAGACGAGTTTGGGACTGTGGTGGGGAAGCGCCGTTGAGGTGCTGAGTAGGCTTCTGCGGGTATATCTGCGGTCGATGAGAGACGATGATGACGTGGAGGGTTGAAGGTGCTCGGCGGAGGTTTGAAGACCCGACCCTTCATCCGCATTCGCCACAGCAGGAGTAGGCGGCGCTCTCCTGTGCTTCTCAGATCCACTCCCGCTCCGGTCCCTTTTCGCAATCCGCCGCTAGTATTCTACTGTGGCTGTTGTTGCTGCTGCTCCACAGCAGCCATTGGCCAGAAAGGTCAGGGACTCCAGCTGTGCGTCGACGCGTGGCTGGCTGAGGAGCCGAGCTGGTGGTGATGGTGAGTTGGAGAATGGTGACAGTGTGTGAAGGTAGGCTACTGGTAGCGTCCTCGACGGTGTTGCAAATGACGCTGGGAACGACAGTACGCAGTCTGAACATACGTCTTGGTCAATCACCCGTCTACCCTCGAAAGGGAGCAAAATTGTAGGGCAAGAGAGTAACCTACCATTATTCAAGACGAGGGATGCAGCAGGAGGCACACTTCGTGTTGTTCCATTTGATGCTGTTCAGTACAAGTTCGGTAGCGTAATATTCAATGGACAAGAGATGACAAATGCTGAGGCGAGGAAGCTCGATGATGCGGCGTGGAATGAATCGTTCGTGGAGTGATGGCTCGCGACTTGGCGGTGGGTGGAATTGAAATGTTCGACTTCCACCGCTAACTCCGCATATTGTCCGTTGAAGCACGAACACAAAATAATCAACGCAGGAATATGCCCGGAGGATACTGTAGTACAAGGACAATAGATAGAGCGACGCCTCTCTATCACACACAGCCCCCATCATCAAACTAATTCAGTACATCCGCTGTGAGATCAACGCCGAGAACACATAAAAGCCATCCCAGCAAGGCCGCCCCCAAAATCGTGGATTGGATCTGACCAACAGAACCCCGTTGAACTAATGGGGCCCACAGAGAAGAACGGAAGACAGAGAGAGGCCTAAAATCGATCAGCAAGGACCATTCACTGAAAGAGGGAGCTGATATGTATTGGAGGAAAGCTCGCATCCGGCCGTGCGTGTGCATTTCGGGCCCGGACCCCCTGGCCTCTCAAAGGTGCGAGGCATGAGTGGAACCCTGGAGGAATGCTCGCCCCATAAAAAGTACCGTCGAGATATACGGCAGAAGGAACATAGTATGCCATTTCCGGTCGGTCGTATCTGTAGTCGTATTTTCGTGCTTTGCAATGCAGGTAACTTTAATGGCAAGACGACAATCTAAACTTCGAGATACATGTCAGTCGACCACGACATTAACGAAACAGATGCTGAACTTGCTCAAAGGACTAATTAATGAAAATGAAGGGCGAAAATAGTCTGTCCAAGAAAACCCCGAGTACAGGAACCGGGATAGTAGCCTGGTGGAGAAGCTCGACGGAAAAAACGCTCGAAAGGTACCTACGCCCCCATGGTCGACGACTTTTATTGCAATTGACAAACTCAGCAAGAAAATTGTTACAATCGCAATGCGGTTCTTGAGGCCAAGTTCACTGTAAATTGTGGACGCCTCTCGAACCAGGCGCTCCGCCTCCTCATACTACGCCTGCTTGCGATGCAGCAAGCCCAATACCACGATACGTTGGCCGAAGAGTACCTGTCTCCGATTTGATCATATATTCGCTGAGCTTCCAAGTACGACTCTCCAGCCTTTGCGTATTCGTGCCGACCCGAGTGGACGCCTCCCAACCCCCAGTGAGGATATGGTTGAGTCGAGCAGCTACCAGCAGCAGCAGGAGAAGATGCTGAATACTTTAGAGGGTTTCTGGATGCGATAGGATTTGAGTTTTTATTCGACTCAGTATGGGGGTCTCACGGCTTAGCGTCCTGGCTTCCGAATCCGACCACGAGCATGCAAAAGTCCGCTGGAGCGAGGCGGAGTCAAACTTTCCCCTCCTCTTCGCAAGGGTACGGTTTGATCCTGTAAGCGTCCCTTATTAGTACGAGTAAGTCACAAGAGCAAATACGCCCTACCATCCATGAGACTATTTGTTGACATCGAAGAGCTGTTGGTCGCTCATCTGCGTCTAACCGCAGACACCCCTCCATAGGACTGCAAAGCATCTTCACTTGGTTGAGTTGGGCATTATTGCTGACAGTTGGAAGATCTTTTGTCAAGATTGGCTGAACGACAGCGACATCATTTTCCTCATGAAATGGAAAGTTGCCTGCACCTTTAGTAGGCCCAAGATGAGAAATCTACTGGGCGACCCCCATTTTGGGATTTCAAATTTCATTAAGTAACGCCCAGATCGCATGATGTCATCTTCCCCCCGAGAATGAGAAATTAATCCCACTAATTAGCCCACCAAGGAACCAAATCCATCGAGCTTTTCTTGGCTCTACAATCTAAATTAACCATATTCTCTCCTTGCCCAGGCAAATGAGACATCCGGATTTCTCATCTAGGCACGTGACCAGAGCATCTCGAAAGTGAACCGTGGGAATCGAAAGCCCCATGCAGGATGCCTACTGAAACAACGGTATTGGCTAGCGAAGGGTCAAAGCTCAAGTGTAGGTAAAGGAGTATTGGCAATTAATGGCCTTGTAAATCAAATGAGAATGAGTCTCTTAATTATATATGGTTTGGGATGGGTAAGCAATGGGGCTATCAGTCTGCAGAGTACAGGTACTCTCGCAGCCGCTTAGGGTTCATTTTCGAGAGGACAACGCAAATTCACGGGCATAAGCCTTGGTAAACACTTTGTAAGTTATCTTTAAAGCATTAGCAGCCACCTGGATGGCCTTCTGTGGAGAGATGAACTACTAAATGGATGAAGAGGCGGCGGTTCACAGCCTGTGCTGGTTAAGCGGTGGCCTGGACTTCTCAAGTATCGGTTTGTGCACCTTAGATGGTTGAATTTCCTTATGCTAATGACATACTTCTATAGCTCCTTATACAATCTTACTACTGATACAAAGCATCTTGGAGGTAAGTGAGGAGTGCCATTTGCTATTCGGAAACCAGAGTGTGAAGTGAGCGTGAGTACATGCATACTGATCACAAGAGTGATATTGATAAGAGGCCATAAATGCATTTGATCACTCTACCATGTTTTCACGCTATCTAGAGTATCTGACTCAGATGCTGACGGCTTTCGCATTCGCTTTGGCAGCATATGCAGGTGTATTAGACACCTGATAATACCTTTTCAGGCAAGGGAGATGGAATGACCTCAAGGTAATAAAATGAAACATGTTGCAGGTTGAAAAATAAGCTACATGAAGTGTTTCAGCGAGCCCAAAGTCCCTGGATAGGCAAATTATTATTCGGATTAGGGAAGGTATGAGTGAACATTGGCCGGTTGCCCAAATAGAGCCAGCCCAAAATCGTAATTCATTGCTTTTGACAGAGATGCTTTTCAAAGTTTCAAAGGAATAGTAAATTATATCTATCTTTATTCAAATGTAAGTGGTGAGAATGCTGAATATTAAATTCAAGGGCTGGGGCACTGTGTAGATTGGATCCCACGGTTCCCTAAGATGGGAATGGGAACAAGGAAGATGAGAAAATAAGTAGAATGAGCGACAGAAAATGAGAAGAGGAATTGAAAAGATACAATGAGAAAGTGACATGGGACCAGGGAGATGGGAAACATGACATGAGGAAAGGGGATGAGAAGTAGGATGAGGCAGTAGCTGGATACAAGTAAATGAGATTTGATGCGAAGGTGGTGCTCTCATAGATGAGACACGGGAATATACCACTCTATTAGGGGCAAGATGACTATGGGCAACACTTAGTAGGATTTCAAATCTCAGAATGGGCCCCGCCCAGTAGATTTGAAATCTTGCATTTACTAAGGCTCTTGCCTGTGACGACCTAGAGCGATCGAGTGATGACTTGAGCAACAAATGCTAGCCCCTCCCCATCAACTCTGACGCACCTCCCAAGAAATCCACCCGAAAGCCCAGACGTCACTCCCTAAACCAGGTAGCGCTCCATCCAACAGTTCAGGGGCTGCCCATCGAACCGTCCAAGCTGGACCTGTCATAGTGATGAACTCGCCAGATTCAGTGATTTCAGCCTTGAGTGGCTCCTCGACGAACTTGATGCAGAAATTCATCGCACATTGTCACTAATTTCGCAGAGCCATGATTTGTAAGTCCCTTTGCTTCTTTTTTTATTGAACGTCGCCGCTCGCGCAGTCACTCCAACTAACATAGCGGTGTATCCGCATCGAGGATGGCGCCTTTAGTGCCCCACCAACCAAGCTTGCTGTCCAATCGCATCCGTTGCTCAAGTGACTACAATCTAAGATTGATCTCCAGCAACGGCTGCATGGACATCGGTCCTGCTGCCAGAACTTGGCAACTACGGGCTCCTTCGTCCAGGTAAAGTATTCCACCATTCGTGTGGTGCAATTACTGCATGAAGGGCCCGACGCAAGAAATTCCGAGCTGTTCGAACCATCCCTCTACATCTGCATGGGAAAAGACACCTGAGAGCGTTATTAAATTCCAATTGCAACTATTCCGTGTCATCCGCTAACGCCGTCAAAGCATTGCCCTCCGGGCAGTCCTGGCCACAGCGCGAAGTTCATACGTGAATTAAATAGGAGTGGGGATTAGAGATTTGTCCGTGCCGTGCCGAGCTGTCAGGTGTATAGGGCACGCTACAAGGAAAGTAAGCAGGGCGGTTGAGAATGAGAGATAGGCCGATGAAACAGCAAGAAATCCTTTAAATACGAAACATGTATCTTTATTAGGGGAACCCCAATAGGAATGGGCTGAACCTGACTGCTTCGCGTTATCCACCCTGACGACGTAGAATTCCTAACCGGTGGCCACCCTGTGGGAGCAGCGCGCTGAGAGAAACCGCGGCTTGGAGATGTCCTTGTAAGGGACTTCGCAAGCTCAGCCCAGTTAGAAGAACAGGACAGCATCGGCGGATACAGAAGTGTAGCTAGTTTATACTGTGTGGGCCAGGGAGAGGTGTGAAGCCAAGCCGGGATGTGGAGGTCAAAGCGTAAGGAGAAAGGGAGTGACGCGGCTCTGAAGGCGAAATAAAGGTACAGCATTAAGTCAAAGGCGAGTTAAAGTTAGGGTGCAGACTTAGGAATTCGAAAGGGCTCCAGGAGCTACTGGGACTGCCGTAGAAAGCAAACACCGCAAGGAAGGACAACGCGAGTACAAATTCAAAGCGCACAAGTCGCGAGATGAGGTAAAAAGAGAGGAGAGATGAAGCGCGGGTCAGAGAAATAAAAAATAATATGAAGAAAGAAATGTGAGAAGAACAAACGGAAAGAAAAATGAGAGAGGAAGCAATAGATGCGGTCCAATTGTTGATCAATAAGAGCTGGGATCCCGTAATATTAGGTACACGAGGAACCCGAGCGTAGGGATCAGAATAACGGTGGTGACGCTCCAAGGAAAGAATTCCGAAAGATACCTCCGGCGGCGGCGTTGATCACGTTCCAATAACGGACGAACCGCGGTTAGAAATGC
>KN823274.1:0-18311 GCA_000827465.1 Tulasnella calospora MUT 4182
CAGGGCCACACAACCCTGCTCTACGCAAGCGGTCAGAAGGTTTCCCTTAGTTTGCACAGGGGCTGCTTAGGGCATCTTGATTCTTGGGCTGTGCAAGCCATTGTGAGCCTTCCCTCAGTGTGTGCAAGGGGTTATGGTATTGTGCCTGGACAGTGGAAGTGATCATGAGGCTGCCCCTGCTCTGTGCAACACAGGGAGTCATGAGGCTGCTTCTGGCACCCTGTGCAGCCAGGTGGAAGCCTCACAACCCCTTCTGCTGCCTGGGGAAAACCTCAAAACCCCTCACACACACTGAGGGAAGGCTTACAACGCCTTGTACAGCCAAGGCAAGGATCAAAATGCCCTAAGCACCCCTTGCGCAAGCTGAGGGAACCCTTGTGACCCCATGCACAGAGCAAAAAAGGCCTGACACTCCCTTGTGTGGCCCAGGGGGAACCCCAAAACCCCCTATGGGCCAGAGGGAAGCCTCATGACACCTTGCACAGAGCATGGGCAGCCGCCAGCACCCTGTGCAGCCTGATGGAAGCCTCACAACCCCTTGCACCACCCCACAAGAACCTCAAAACCTCTTGCACAGAGCATGGGAAGCCTCTGGCACCCTGCGCACCCTGATGGAAGCCTTACAGCCCCTTGTGCAGCCCAAGGGTAACCCCAAAACACCCTGGCTGTACAAGGGGTCATGAGGCTTCCCTCAGTTTGTGCAGGTTGTTGTTATGGAATTTTGGTCCTTGCCATTGGTTGTGCAAGGGGTCATGAGGCTTCCGTCAGTCTGCACAGAGACTTTTGAGGTTCTTGCTGGGCCGCGCAAAGGGTTGTGAGGCTTTGCTTGCTCTCCCTGAGATGCATATGGGTCATGAGGCTTTCCTCGGGTGCCCAAAGGTTGTGGGGGTTCCTTGTCACGCGAGGTGTTGTGAGGCTTCTCCTGCTCTGTGCAAGGGGTCACAAGGTGTTCCTCAGGTGCACAAGGGGTTTTCAGGTCTCCCCTTGGCTTTGCAAAGGGTCATGAGGCTTTCCTTAGGGTGCACAGGGTATGTTGGGGTTCCTGCCAGGGTGCGCAAGGAGTTGTGAGGCTTCCATCAGGCTGCGTCGGGTGCCAGAGGCTTCAATGCTCTGCACAAGGTTGTGAGGTTCTCTCTTGGCCGCACAAAGGGTCTTGAGGTCTCCATCAGGCTGCACAAGGTGTCATCAGGCTTCCCGTAGATCCGCAGGGCTTTTTGGGGTTTCCCTTGGGATGTGCGAGTCCCCCCTGTGCCATTCAAGGGGTTGTGACGCTTCTCCTGCTCTCCCTGAGCCACGTAAGAGTGATGAGGCTTCCCCTGCTGTGCAAAGGGGTTTTGATCCTTGCCTTTGGCTGCGCAAGGGGTCATGAGGCTTTCATTAGGTTGCGCAGTGTGCCAGAGGCTTCCCCCGCTCTATGCAGGCAGCTGTGAGACTTCCCTCCGATGCACAGGGGGTTTTGGTGTGGCTCCTGGGCCATGGCAGTGGTTGGAGGCTCCCCTCAGTCTGTGCAAGGGGTTGTCAGGGAGTTTTAATCCTTGCACTTGGCTGTGCAAGGGATTGTGAGGCTTCCATTCATCTGCACAAGGGTTTTGCAGTTCTCCCTGGGCCACACAAGGTGTCCTCAGGCTGCCCTCAGTTTGCCCTCAGGGTGGTGAGGCTTCCCCTGAGTAGAAGAAGCCTCACAGCCCTTTGCACACCCAAGGACAAGGATCAAAATACCCTAACAACACCTGGTGCAAACTGAGGGAAGCCTCATGACCCCTTGCGTTGCACAGAGCAGGGGCAGCCTCATAACCACTTCCACAGTCTGAGTACAATACCAAAACCCCTTGCACACACTGAGTGTTAAGTTCTGTAAGCACGCGCGCGTTCATTCTAACTGTGGGAAAGTATGGCACATATATTGTGCAAAAATTCTCCACGCGCGTGCACACCCCTCTCGCCAAACACACGCTCCTTGCAACCCAATCCACACACCCATCACTCAGCGCACACCTAGCTTTCAGCCCACACACACGCAAGTTCCGACCAACACACCTCTCATCTAACACACACACACGCAAGTTCCACGCACGCACACACACCCCAACCAATGCACACACTGCCCAGATTTCAACTACACAATTTAACACTACACTCCTATGAGCATTTAGGCACACCCTAGTCTATTTCTATTTCTATCATTTCCAGCTCCTCTCAACCTACGTACAGCCTCATCTCAAACACTTTCTTATCCCTAATCCCGCTATTCAAATATGTTTGTTAGATTGCACGTGGTACTGTACATACACACCAAGGTCGAGCCTGACCGTGGTCCCAACTCACAAAATTGCCCGTTCCACTTGCTACAAGACCATATACAAGCATCTTACTTTTGTATAATGTTTCCTACAAGCTTATTTATAGCACTTGATTATGACACAGGAAGACAGATGGGAATGAAAAGTGGGATAAAACAGCTGTCAGGTATGATTCAAAGGAGCTTCTCCAAAAAAGAAACCAAGTCACAACACGAAAATCCAGTGAAGATCAGTCGGTTTGCAGGAGAAGGTTGAACCGGTTCATTGCCATGTGCTAAGAGACGAGCCATTAAGGCCAACATACCTCCAGATGGAAGGGAACAACTTGAATTTGCTTGGGGGATACTGTTAAGGTCGGCACTAGCGCACGCGAAAGTCTTAAACTAACCGTGGGAGTTTTTGAGCTGCCACGCTGGAAACGTAGGTAGTAACTGTAATTAAAATAGCTATTAGTAAACGCGTAATAGAATGTGTACGTACCCGAATAAGCAAATGAATTAAGAGGGAAGTACTAGTAGAGTCGAGGAATTAAGAGTCGAGCACGAAGGGGTATGCTGGCGCGAGAAGTAACCGTGAGAACGGTACTGAGGCGTTTCACGACGTAGCCGATGATCGCGAACTAAGGTAATTATAGTAGAGTACTTAGAGTATTGTAATCGTACGATTAGAATACAGTAGTTAGAATATAGTATTCGTATGTAGGTCGAATGAGAAATCGACGGGTTACCTTAACGAGGCACAAGGCGCGATTGCCTAAATAGGTAATCGCGAATCGTCTATTTATTGAGATAGACTAACGAAGATGTCTATTTATCGCGATAGGCTAAACGAATGCCTATTATCGAGATAGACTGACGAAGGTGCGCGCAAAGGGGCAAGATTTATAGGGTAAAAGTGGGGCGAGGGGACACTAGCGGCCCTTCGCTCGTATTTATTAACGATCGGAGAACTAACTAGATAATACTAATGTATTCTACGTATTTCTATAATATTCTAGTTAGTTCCTACCAAGTCATTCGGCTTCGGTTGTCGCTAGGGCGAGCTCGGCGTCGCAACCACGTTTGGGTCACCTGACTCGCGCGCTTATTGCTTCGCAAGCGAAAGCAAGCGCCCAAGCTTATTAAGGCGACTTCCCCATTAGGTAAGTTTGCTTTAATATATGATTCGTCGAGCTCGAGCGCCTCAGCTCGGCGAATTTATTAGGAAATCGGAGACGACGCTGGCTTCCCAAATTAGGAAATCAGGAGATGATTTGTATTAATGGTAGCTACTCTAATTAATTGCCATTTTTAGGTGTTTCGGGAATCGTACTAGAAAGCAAAAAAGAAATGTAATTAATCGGTCTAGCTAATGTAATACTAAATAAACTAATTAGAAGGGGAGGGGGCTTTTGTGGAATTGCCACCGGCGATTCCCACGGTTCCGTAACAAGTATCCCCCCTTTGGGAATGCCGGCGGATTCTTGGCCTTAATTCTTCTGGTGGTTATTGGGGGTATTGATAGAAGATTGGTTCGTCGACGTATGCGAGGCGATGGAAGAAGAATCAGAGGTTGAAGGGGAGTCGCTACTTTCGTCCGAATGGGGAAGGGGTGCCTTGGCGGCATAGTCGCCGCCTCGCAGAGCGGAGGCGTAATCTTCCGTGGCCCGGGCTCGGCACAAGGTACGCTTGACAGCCGACAAACTCTGTCCGAGTTCCATTTGAAGGACGTCCCGCTGACTAAGAGCCTTGGCGAGATCTCGGCTCAGCTCGGTGTTCTGTGCCTGAGATGTTCGGAATAGATTTTCCCAATGGCAGCTCTGCGCGGTGAGTTCCTCTATACGCTTGAGTTGCATTCGGGCAAGGATTCCGGCTTCCTCGTGGGCAGGATTGAGGTAGAGATTCATTTCGTCAGCTCGGTCCGAGGCGTCGATGCGGGGTCGAATGCCTGAGGGGCAATACAAGGCGTGGAATCTCCAGTTTATGTAGTCTTCCGGGCAGCGAATGCCAGAAGCTTTCCTAGAGTCCTTCGACGAATAAGTGAAATGAACAAGTAGAGGCTGAGGAGGTGTTCGCGGGCGCGACGAGCGTGATGTAAGGCAGGTGCGAGGGGAGCGGGAGTGGTGAGCGGACCAAGGTAATAGGGTATCATATCCTTGCTGAGGTACTTGAGCCAAGCGTCTGCGGGAATTCCCAAATCTGCGGTCACTTCCGCAAAGGTAAGTGATTTGACGGGGCCGACGGGTTCGATTATTTTGCGCAGGTATTCCACACCTTGTTCCATGAGCCAGTCCCATGCGTGGATAATTCTAGGATCCAGAGTGAAAGTGTCGTCTGACTCAGCATTGTCGAATTGAGTTTCGTCGAGGGCGATGGCAAAGAAGTTTCCATGAGACGCTCCTGAGAGGACAGAACAGATGGAGGGGACTAGGGTGAAAAGGCCAGGCTTAATTAGGTGGAGTTTGTTTGGGACACAATGACGAAACATACCGTTTCCCAGAGCTAAATCTCCCACTGTGGCCGATGGGACCCCAGCAGTCATAGCGGCCATAGGGGACGTTCGTAGGGATATTCTTTGGTAGTAGAATTCGATAAGTGATGTAGGGGAGTTGAGAGGCAATGGAAGATATGAGGTTGAGAGCTGGCTGACAACTGAATTTTCGCTCGTTCTCATAACGAATTTATACACTCATGCTAAGTAACTACACGCGCAATTGACTCTACTGATCGCTCGACTCGTCCTTCCTCTAAGCGAGTCGGGGATTGAAGTGTAGACGAGCCATTGTTGATGGGCGCTGCAGCCTCCAGCATTCCTCACGCTCTCTTTGGTAGTGCTGGAACCTCCTGGATCATTGCGGACTTTTCCTACTCCGCAAACGACGGCCATTATCGATAAGCAGCTTGTGTTTCTTCGTTGTTTCTGGTTTCGATGAGTCCAAAAGTAGATGTTTGTTTGGCTCCACTTCCGTATTGAGGTTGTGCCGGTGCACCTCGTTTCCCTCAGTCGGCAACTTAATTTCTTTGGTCATTGTACTCAAGCGCTCGTTCCACTCACGGAGTATCAAAGGTGCGTTTCGTAGGTCCTGTATGGTAAGCCACTCATCCCATTCAGGTCCGTAGCCAATGAACCGGGTCAGATAATGTTTGACTCTTCGGCTCTTCCTTCCTTTTCGGGCAGGTAAGTCTACCCACTTCTCGTCAACGATTCATTCAACCTCATATTCGGGGAATTCTTCGAAATCTCCTCGGTTAAGGTGTTTTCGAGAACGTTCTCCAAACTCTGGGGGAGATGAATGGTAGGGTTGCAGGTGGGCGATGTTGACGACGGGGTGGATCTTGTACGAAGCGGGCAGGCGAAGTCGGTATGTCACTGGACTTAGCTTCGCAGATATTTCGAATGGTCCATCGTACTTAGGCAGTAGTTTCCTACCTTTTCCAGTCGTAGTTCATAATAAATTCATGGAGTGTGGGTTCAATAGAACTTGATCGCTAGACTTGAACCAGTCCCCCATTGTCACGCACTGTCTACTCGGGACACGTGTGTAGCTTTGCCGAGTGTTTGTGATGAGAATGGGAGTTTGTTGTGGTGGCGGAGGGGGTAGTAGAATTGATTTGTCAGCGTGTTTGGTTTAGTATTTTGTGCGTTTCCGCGGGGGACTGGGAGAACTCATAAGGTGGCTGGCAGGGGAACTGCGTGGGAAAGCGATTTCGTGGACTTAGAGAAATTTCGCTGCTCCCCTCACCCTCCACCCAATCTCCGCTTGACTCTCCACCTGCCGCACCCCATAAAATGACACCTGAAGACCTCAGAACACCGAATAATGGCCAACAAACGGATATACCTCCTGATTGTCCCACATTGGAACTCAGTATACTCGACTCACCAGTCAAGCGTGGCCCCGGGAGACCGCCAAGGAAGAAGCCACGCTATTCGGAAAGCCATCAAACACCGGAGGAGAGGCACGCAATAGAGGAGCAAAACAGGTTGAAGAAAGTACGGGAGGAAGAGGAGCGGGAGCAGCGGGCAAAGGAGGCTGAGGAGCATCGGAGGATTGCCGAGGAGCAGCAGGAAAGCGAAATGCTGCAGCGTGTTTTCGATACAATAGGAGAAGCCGGTTTTGCTTCTGCCTACGAGTTCTTTAATAAAGCATTTACAACATCCGATCCAGCGATTTCGGCTCGCATGGGTAAATTTATGACTAAAAACGGTCACACGTTCCTTCAAGCAATGGTGGACAAAAATCCTCATGTCATGACAGAATGGTCTCAAGAATGGCTCACCACCATCTATACAAAGGAAGCGAAGACCCTTTGGAAGTCCTTCCGTCCAGAGGCCGGCAAATCAAAGCTCTCTCTGATCAGCGACTTCTCGCTGGACGAAGCCATGCGGCTTATCGAGGAAAAAGCGCCACATCTCTCAAAGCTCATCCTTGCCATTGGCCTACCGGGATCATTTGGGTTAAAGACAGAGGAGTCTCGTCACCGCGATAGTCGCCTGGTATGCATTGCACATGTGGCTTGATGAGCTATTACTGATGGGCCCGTCGCGCAACTGCAGGTTCTTTGTACTGCCCTCCTCATGATGGGACAAGCTTCCTCGGAACGCAACAACGAGTTCCAAACCCTTATGGGACTCTACCTCCTTGCGTGTGGCACTCCTAGGAGACAATTTGATGTTCTTGCACATGCAGGGCTCACAGTCTCGTACTCCACGGCACTCACGCATCTCAAGCAGCTTTCGGAAGAGGGTATGAAGCAAGCGGTGTCCATCATGCACACAGAAGCCTGCGCTATTGTATGGGACAATCTCAACACCTATGCAGTTGCGAAAATAATGGCAAAGCTAGGTCGCAATGTGCAAGGCTCCATCTGAAATAAGAGAATGCTGGCGCAGCGTTGCGCCATGCGTGTGTTGAATGCAATCCGGTACAGTCTGCACAGCCTTCGACGGAGACCACAAGAATAGGAATCTTGATGATTTGCTCCTGCCGATGGGAAGGCGTAGCTGCGATGCCGCAGCAGAAGTTGATAACGTCCATACCGTCTCCCTGCAATTGCACACACCACAATCCCCAAAAGTAGGATCTCACTCAGTTACCGAAGAATAGAAGCCAACAGATGTTGCATGTGCATCAAGGACTTAGAGAGCTGTTAAATGTAGCTCGAGATGCTGCCGCAGCAGCAACTTGCATAAGGGTTTCGATTTTTTGCTAGGATTTGATGCCGGGCGGGGCGCAATCGTATCCCAAAATAACTATTGAACTTTTTCTGGCTTAATGAGTGGCGGTATACCTTCTAAGGACGCCGTCCAAACACAGGGATGGCCGTTCAACATCTTAAAAAAAAAAAAAAAAAAAAAAACAAGTGGAGGGATAATGAAGTATCCGATTCAGTGTAAAGGTAATACAGTCAGAGTAGCCACGAAAGCCCCTAGGTTGGATATTCCGGAGATTGAACTAGCTGAAAAGGCGTGAACATGAAGACGTGTTGCCACAGCTTACACAACCGGTCCCTTGTTGGCCTGATCCACGGGTCCCAAGAGACTGGGTTAAGCGCTCTGGACATTCCTGATCTTGGAATCAATACTGATGCCAATGTCAGCTGGCCCAGAATGACACTCACGGGTTTGAGCTAAACATTCGGAATCTCTTACTCGTGTAATTGGCTCATCATAAATTCAGCTATTGCCCCGGTGGCTGCAAATGTTGCGGCAGCAGCCTTGGTACCTTTCAGCAAGTTCAAGATCCAGAACATCCAAATCACATTTTTGTGGCTTATTGTGAATCCAGCTGCATTGTCGATCTGGCCAACGAGACGATGACTGCATTTCTGTGGCAGAAAGCCATCGCGTTGACGCATTTTCAGCAAGTTCAAGATCTAGAATATCCAAGTCACAGTTGTAGCTTGTTCTGAATCCGACTAAATTGTCGATTTTGCCTCGAGGGGGTCGTTTGGTTTGCTGTGGCAGCAGCTTTATGTTAACGCACCTTCAGCCAGTTCAAGATCTAGAAGATTTCACTCACGTAAATGGCTTATCATAAATACCGCTATCCCCCGGTGGCCGCAAATGATGCAATAGCCGGTCTCTAAACCTACATTTTTGGGCCCAGAAGATCCAGAAGTCGCTGAAGATACGTTAACGTGAAGACCTGCTACCACGGCAAACCTAGCTGTCCCCGCGTTGGCCAGATTGATAATTCAGCCGGATTCACGATAAGCCATGAATGTGAGTTGGCTGCTCTGCATCTTAAATTTGCTGAAAGGTACTAAGGCCACTACCACAACCTGTGCAGCCACTGGGGCAATAGCTGCATCGATGATAAGCCAATTACTGAATTAGATATTCTGGGTCTTGAACTCTCTGAATATGCGTTGCCGTAGAGCTGCTGCCACAGCAAACTGAACGATCCCCTCGTTGGCAAAATCGACAATTTAGCTGGATTCAGAACAAGCCACAACTGTGACTTGGATATTCTGAATTCAACGTGAGGACTTCCTGCCATACAATTTGCGGCTACTGGGGATCGCTGGTTATGATCTGCTGCGACAGCAAACACAGCTATCCCCTCGTTGGGGCGAGATCGACAATTTACGAGAAGCCAGGGAGTTGGATGTTCTGGATCTTGAGTTCGCTGAAGATCGGAAAGACACAAAGGCTGCTGCCACAGCATTTTTGATCCCCTAGGGAGTAGCCAGATTCAGCCCCTCGCGTGGGGTAGGGTGCTCATACAATCAATAGCTTCCAATAGAAGTGACGTTGACATGATGAGAGCCAAACCATGTTCGAGACCAGAACATTCCTCCAAAGTGGGTGCGAAGCCCACCCGCGTCAACAGCGCGTCGAAATCTGGAATATATCCGAACACTTATCAAAAATGGGTGAAACATGCAACAACATCTTTTTATACATTGTTTTGGCACATTCCATCATGCGACATTCGGATCATGTCTAACATTTTAGACACACCCCTGGACTGCTGAGCTGTCCTACTAGATGTATTTAGACAACTTGATAACCCTAATGGGTTTGTATTGATGAGCTGAATACGACCTGTACACGAATGATATTCATGATTGGAATGTTGGTCGTATTCTGTTCCGTGGGTATCAGTGGTGGAGAACATGACTGGTTACCAGCAGCAAACATAATTGGTATTTAGGACAAGTTTGGCTCACTAATACATGCCTAATGTGGCCATTACGTTCTGGAAACACGCGTAAAACTCAATAAATACCCTTGACGTGTTTCCGTGGTGTTTGGCAAGCAATGCCAGCGTGTTGGAGGATGAAACGGAGCCCATACGCGCCTCAGATATGGACAAAGCTTGCGTCGTGTTTTGCGCGTGTTTGAGCCATGCTCTCATTGTTTTATGAGTGTTTTCTTTATGCCAGCAGTGTTTGAACGCCCAGCACCTCCCCGCATACTCTCCGGACGTGTCAGGCCCCGAACACAGCATTGCTCCTGTTGTGTGATGGCATTTACATCATGGGAACTGGGTGCGTAGAATTCAAAATTGACTGAGCGT
The DNA here is from genome assembly GCA_000827465.1 of Tulasnella calospora MUT 4182. Lineage (NCBI taxonomy): Eukaryota > Fungi > Basidiomycota > Agaricomycetes > Cantharellales > Tulasnellaceae > Tulasnella > Tulasnella calospora. The sequence goes on from KN823274.1 coordinate 9,805, forward strand.
TGGTTCTGCGCGACAGCAACGCTGGCGCATCGTGGATAGGTTGCTGGTGCATCGTCTTTGGATTGTTGACAGCAAAGGTTCCCTTTGTACGATAGAGAAACGTAAGTCCCAATAATCGCCCAAAAGGAAGGCAAAACCAACAAGTTGCATGCCATGGTGAGACTGTCAGAACAACATTGGTACCAAGATACCTCGCCGAATGCGGCATAGAGCCAAAGCCAAGGATCAAAACCAAGGGGGGCTACTTGACTGGGTTTTTAATACGTGTTAAGTGGAATCGTGGCTCTCAAGCTCCTGGAGGGATGGAGTCACTAAGGCAACCGTTCATTATTTCGTGGCCGTTGGACATTTTATTTTGACGCTGTTGATACCTACAGTGCTAGCAATGCGGCACCATTCGGCTTCTGCTGCACCATGCAATCAGACCTGAGCACACGCCGCCTGATTTGTGCGTCATCGTGAACTTTGCAGATTACATACATAAGTTAAACACAAACAGGCTTTTGACAACCATCAAGCGAGATAAATACTGCAAACTTGGTATCAAGAGTAAATTTTAATTCGGGTGCCCTGGAGTTTGGGATTTCGAGCATGTCATGCGAGTATGACTGCTGGGACCTGCTGTGGCAGCGGTCGCCGCTACTTCGGCTGTCTCGAGCCTGCTCCTCTTTGATGAACCCGACCCTTTACCCGCTGACCGCTTTCGCTTTTTTTCTTAAAACGAACAATCGTAAGTGAGTTGGTATCGTGCAAGCTCCAACGCTAAATACCTTGTGTATTGTCGGCTGGGAGTTCAAGCGCCTCTTGTGCATCCTGATCGACGACTGAAGTAGGTGTGGCGGAGTTCTCTGGAACAGTTTGCAACACATGGGCGACAGGGCCTTCAGGTACGGCGGTGGGAGCAGCGGGGAGTTGTGCAGCAATAATTAGTGGTGCTGGGGCAGCAGCTTGGGCAGAGGAGGGCGTACCTGTGAAGGCTGCAGGAGGATGACGCCGATCGACTGAGGGTGTTGCAGCCTTTTGTGGAGATCGGGGATGTGGGGCGCCATTGCCCAATGCATTGAAGAGGTTTTGGAGTTTCTGCTGGTCGATGTTCATACTCAGCGGCACAGCTACCCTTACACCGTCCATCTCCACCTTGTCAAGAGCGGCAGCAGGAGTTGTTTGAGTAGATTTCCATGACCGGTTTCCCTCCCAAGCAGTCACTGAGCCAGGGTTTGACTTGAACGTTGGACCGGCATCACATTCAGCAATTGATTTGCTTTGCTGGACAGTGAACTGGACTTGTATGAGCATATCGATGCACTTCTGAAGCTGTGGTTGACGCTTTGGGCCATCGGAGCCTGCCTCCTGCAATACTGCAATGGTGAGGAGAATCCCGCAAACGATGCGGTCTTGACCAGACAGCCCCTTCCAGTGTTTGGCAGTCAGGTCCGTACACCACTGAGGTAATTGATTCGCCAGCAAGTTGTTCTTGGTTTCAATCTCAAGCGGCTTGGGGCCAAATTGCTTTCCCTGGCAGAACTTGAACCACCAGCCAGGATGCCGCATCACCGTCTGAGCTACTGGTACAATAGCGGCGGGCAGCGTTTCTGGCAAACTGAATGAGAAGAACTGCATGGCATAGAGCTTTCAGAAGAACCCAGGAGGTCTTAATGCAAATATTTTAACTTACATCAGAGCGGCCTGATGCTGCTGCCACAGCAGCCGATTCAGAAACAGTGACGAGACATTCTGAAAGCCAAATGCCAAGATCATGAGCTAGGGTACGTGAGGGCGCTTCTGCAAAGAGTAAGGTGACAGCTGGACTGGCAATCATAAAGCTGAAAAACCGAATCATGGCAAGGCTGTTTGCGAAGATGGTGGCCCGATCTGTTAGACCATCGATGACCGCCCCTTCAGGTCCATCGTAGCCCCCGGTGCCATGGTGCAATGACTGGGAGTACCGGAGAAACACAACTGCACAAGCTATGGGGAGGAGGTCAACCCATGAATGAGTGAGGATACCAGCCGGGCAGTCTGCAGCTCGACTGAACGCAGTCTCCAGCATCGCGACAAGGCCACGCGCAAAACAGCCAACATCTTTCAGAGACCACCCCCCACCTTGCGAGACGAGCGATGCCATGAGTGGCACGGGCTTGACTGGGTTGAGTAGCAGCTCGAAAATGTGGTGGGGCGGAGAGCCTGCGGCAATGTTACTCCAAGGGAGGAGGAGCCGGATGCGATGCTGCAGCATAGTCACAAGGTTAGATAATCATCGGAAGGCGCTTGGCGGACCCACCTTTATAGGCGTTTGAAAGATGGTAGTGGGTTGGGTGATGGAATGCCATTCCGTTGCGACGCTTGCCTCGAGCAGATGAGCAAGGTGGGGCAGTAAGGGGCTGCTGTGTCTGATGTCCCATGATGCGCATGCTGCCGCATCAATTGCAAACTGTCCAAACTGCCACATGATTCTTGTCAACATTAGTACCTTCATCGGAGCTGACTGTACTCACCGACTTCGCTTTCCAAGGGTTAGACTCCGCCCACTTCTTCAACCGAGTTTCGTATTCCAGAGGCAGCTTCCCATCCGTGAAGGTATACTTGACCATCTCCTTGAGTGATATCGGGACGAGATGAGTCGGACAAGCCGAAGATGCTGGCTCGGGCTCTCGGGGAGGTGGGGGGATATGCTTGGTTTGCTTCTGAGCTGTGCCCTTTTCTTGATTAGACGTTTGACGTTCCTCCCTATTTGAAGCTGGTTGCACGGTCGGATACACCTCTGGGAGGGTGACAGGAGCTGCTTGTGAACCCCCAGGTGTAGACTGTTCTGACGCGGCAGCACCGCTTGCTGTCCCATCAGGGGCTTGGGCGCGAAATGTTGGCCGAGTTGCTTCTGCGGGAGCCACAGTTGCGCTGCCGGAAGCACCAGAGTTGATGGTGGAATGACACTTTTGAGATGAGTGATTTGCTGGGGTGGTTAGTTGATCGATAGGCAAAGGGAGGGGGGCGCCTGGAGAAGATGGGGGCGAAGAACGGGGATATTGAGCTAAACCAACTTTCACAGGGGAATCAGGGTCGGATGAATACGGAACAAGTGGAGCTCGTGATGCTGCCCGAGGAAGTTCACTTTGTCGGCGTGGTGGTGTGACCGGGGGAGAGAGATTTGGCTCTGCTGGCGCATCAACGCCGATCTGCGAGGCTTCTGAGGATTCATCATCATCTCCTGCCTGATCATTCAGGGGACCCGCAAGAGCGTTCTCGTCATGATATAGGAGATCGTCGTCCATGTCCATCGCACCTGCAGACGGTGCTGGCGATGCTGGAATGAACGCCGCGCTAGCCATTTGATGGATCAGTGCCGCTGCCGCAGCGTTGGGTGATGGTGAAGTAGAGCGTAGTCTAGACGCATCCTTGATTTGACGACGGCGATCTGGACTGGAGAAACCAGCAGGCGTATATGATTTAGAATCAAAGTTGGGTGGGCGTGTGATCTCAACAAATACTTTGCCACTAGAAGGTCTACGGTGTTGGCTGCCAGGAGTGGTGTTGAGGGTGGTGTTGGTTGATGCGGCAGCAGTCCCGCGAGCGGTCTTTGGAGGGGATGGATTGAGATTGGCATCATCAATGACATCGTCCTCGTCCTCTACATCAGCATCATCAGGGCCAGGGGTTGGCGGTCTCCTGATCCGTAATTTAATGGTATGGGGCTTTTGAGCTGGGGCCTTCGCCTTGCCCTTGCCCTTCACTTTGCTCTTGGCACCGGGGACCTCGGTTACGCCTATGCTCGCCTCATGAGCTGAACCATCAGAGTCCTCGCCATTGGCTACGAGCGGGGGAGCTTTCTCGTGTAACGCCTGGCCATGAAACCGGAGTCGCTTCTCCTGCTGGAGCCCAGAATTTGGATCAAGTGAATCCTCCCAATGCTTGGCCCACGCTTCCACTATGCTAAGCGGCATGTGGACAGGGTCAATCATGAGCTGAGACAATGCAGGCATGGTCTCAGGAACAATCCACTGTTGGAACTTGCTCACAACGGCGTTCATCGAGGGAGATTGCCCAGTGTACAACCCTAGCGACAACCTGGTTAGCATAAATGTGAACAAAAGCCAGACTGGACATACAAATTGCTTGAAGAATCGCATTCCGGAGAATCTGCCGGTTATCTTCCAGGTAATTAGCGATTGGATATTTGAATTCAGGGAGTCCCATGCTCTCTGATGAGCGTGATGCCCAGGGATGATCAATGGCCTCCGCTGGGGCAGCAGCCTTGGCGGTGATCAGGGGTAGCTGCCCCAGCTCCACTACATATGGCAGATTGATCAGCAGACGGCCAGAAGACAATGATGATAGATCTACCTTCGAACGCCTCTGATGCGACCTGAACAAACGGTTGAAGAAACACAGTTCCTTGGGTTTGAAGCCATGCGCGATCTCGTAACTGGGTGCCATGTTGGGAGCTAAGCGAGTAATGTGAGTTGAATCGAAAGGCTAGAGTGAATGAACGGCCTTACAGAGAGATGATGGGTCCTTGGCTTGTATCAAATGCCAATGCGACAATGCCGAATCCTCCCGCATCTTTCGTTACGGCATCGATGAAGCTCCGGATGACAGGCGCTGCCACATCAGCAAAGTCCTCGCTAGAAAGTAGACATATTCAGTGACTTGTTTGACAGTAGCATTGATCTTGACCTACGCCTTCATAGTGGGCTCTTGGACCTTGCGCTGGTATTCTTCTTGCATGTCCACAGACTGCATTCGGAATAGACGAGCTGTCTCGGACGATTGGAATCCTAAGCGCTGGTTGTTGATGTTGGGATGATTGAGGGCCAAACGGTTCTCTTCAGCGAACTCAGCTAGCCGACGATCGACCTGCTCCTTCACCTTGGCGGCACCGGTGGTCTTGAACCAGAGTCCTGGGGCAGCAGTGCGACGAAGCTCCCCCGCCATGAAACTGACAGCACGACTCATCTGCTGCGACTTGACCTTTGGCTCAGAAGGGCCGTCACCGATCTTTTCGAGCATCCGCTTCTTGGCAGTGGTGAAGAAACTCCGCATCAGCTACACGCCATGAAGGGGGAGGGGCGGTATCAGCATTGGACGCGCTGCCGCATCAGAGGGGTGACATAGCCGACAGTAATTACTCACTTTTACGCCGGTTCCGTTTCTCTGCTTGAGATGTGAGAAGCGAAGAAATGTGTAAGCGGCCAATTCATTATTGGCAATGACGAGATCGTTCTTTTCCACGATACAGCTGTTGACGTAGATGTACGGAGCCCAAAAGCGGCGGATGTAGATGTCTCCAGTGTGACGGGCGCCCTTGGCGTTATCACCGCAACACTCCTTGACCAGAGCAGGAAGACGTCGGAACTGCTCTTTTTCGTGTGCGGCAATGTTGTCATATTCATCACCCCATTCTGCCAGATTATACAGGTAAGCAAAGGAGATTGTGATCCGGAGGAATGCTACTGCTTACGCTCGCGCCTAGCTTTAAGTGCATTTGAGCGAGGAACCGGGGGCAAATCCATCGTCATCGAAGTCTTGGAGGGCAATTTGTCAAGTTTTTTTGCCCAGCTGCTTGGGTCGGAGTCTGGATCTTTATACGTGATCGAGAACTCTTGAATTGCCTTCCACGTGTTGAGATTTAACTTTGAATGCCAGGCGTCGAAGTGCTCTTGGGGCGTTGGGATGTCCACATTGCCATAGATTTGGGCATCGGGATTAAAGAGAGCAGCTGCATCGAGCTCCGATTCTTCTTCGAACACTTCATCGTGGTCGGAGGGCGTAGAGTCGCTTGTGATTGGTTGACGTTGAGAGGATGCTGCCGCAGCAGGGGTGATTTTTTGAGTCTGCATTGGCACGCCACTTGCACTCCCATGAGCTTTGGGAGCGTCGCTTTCCGGCTGTTCGTATTCATCGTCACTGCTTTCAATTGAAGATGAATCGGAGGAATCGATGTCGATGAGTGGCTTGGCCGACTTTGACAGGCGCAAGGCAGGCTGATGCCGAGGCGAAGGAGGGACTCCTGCTGCAGCGGATAATAATGCTGCCGCAGCAGCTGATCAGTTGGCACTAGCATCAGATTGGGCGCTTGATGCTCGTCCAGCCGAACCTTCGTAGCGATCAACAATGGCATCTTGGATGGCGATCGGGATATCAAGGGGCAAAACCCACTCCAAGGCATCATCCAACGTCTTGAACTGCCTCGAGAGCGCTTGGGCAATAGACTCTGAGCTGCATGTGATGACCACATCTCGCGCCTATTCCGATGAGAGGCCCAACAAAAGAGCCAAAAGCGCGTCGTTGGGCTCGCTTTCGATACGACGTGGGCCACCAATAGAAAGTGGCTCCAGGACAACGTCGCGGAATGCGGGTATCTCGAAGAATGCAGATGTAGCAGTAGGGCTAAGGTCGGGGATGAGGTGGACTAGGTTGGAGAGACATCCGTTCTCTGTGAGGTCGTCAATGACGAGCGCGGCTTGGCTTGGATCATCTTGAAGGCGACATTCTATGACACTGACCGCAAGACCCGGTTTGCGGTTTTTCTTGAGGATGCGAGTCTCTGCAAGGCCACGAAAAAGTGAGCGAACCGCTTGAATAGTGAGGAATAGCTTCCAAAGCGGGTGTTGGTCAAAATTACAATCGCAGACGTACCCGGTAGCATGCTGAAAGGCTAGTTATAAGGGGTTGTACAAGTTCTTGTAGAATGATGCCGCAGCGGAGGTTGGTTAAAAGAGGATGTCTCTGGAAAATTGATGCAGCAGCACTGAGAGTTGAGATGGTTGATGGGAACGCAAGTGGTGGGGCGTATGTAGGGTTCAGCACGAAACGCTAAATCGACGCGCTCACCACGTGACTGTTTACCGAGTTGGCAACGGCGCTTAACAATCACCTCTCATATTTGGCGCATCCTCCATGGATATTGCCTAACGAAAAAGGCGAGATATCAGAGTGGTCATGCAGTGATATATTCAGTGTGCTAGGGCTGGGCTAGCATTACAAAAATGCCACACCGTGAGATGATGATCAGTCGCCTGTTTTTCGGCATCCCAAGCAGTAAGTATCACGGCTCATGACCCATCATCTGGTCGCACAGACGTAGGGTATGGACGGAGTCCATGAGCTCTAAGTCTTGGGGGTGAGGCTGCCGCAGCAGGGCATCATACAGCATTCACTGTGCAACAACATCCCTGCTATGCCCTATACTGAAGCGTTCATTCTACAGTTCCATGCAGAATCGTTTCCAGTTGCCTATACTAATGTACCTGCAGCTACAGGACAGGTTTTGGGCGGGGACTGGGCGAAGCCTGCCCTCTTGAATAACTGCGTTATATTTTAGAAGCTGTTCAGACATCAGGTCAGCGTCATCTTTGCTATCGGTGGATAATCCAAGTGAGATTTGTCAGCATCGATTGGTTTGGGGCAGACGCAAGGAGGTCTCTCATGTGTCGATGGGAGACGGGTGCGGCATCGCGGTGTGCTGTGACATCAAGTACAACGTGCATTGCATGGCGCGACTTTGAAGCTTGACAAACGCAGGAGCCCCAGCACATCAAATTCAGCTCAAGACAGAGAGGTCAGTATCCTTCTCCGGCAGAGGAGATACATTCCAAGTCGTCTGGGCTTGTGACGACCATCTCCGCGTCCACAATAGGATCATGCCCCAAGGCTTTTCAAGGATAGGGCTAGATGTCATGTCTAGGGTTAGGGTTTGCGCAGTGAATTGAATTCATCATAGTTCTTTAAAGTCAAAACAAAACGATAGGTGACAACCCCTGGCTACGAAACGACAAGTTACTAGGTATCTACCCGCCAGCTCATGCCCAACTACGCAGTACTTTTCGTCCCCGTCTCACTGCTGATGCCAGCAGCGCTGCTCCACCAGCTAATATGTAAGCTGCGGCAGCGTCTTAAACCGATCAAGGCCTACCTTCCACCTCTGAGGACCTTGCCTGTCGTGTTGCTCCAACTCCTCTGGGGATGCTGTCGCTTCCGATGCGCCCCTCGTCGCAAACCCTTGTGCGATAAATCGCCACAGTCCTCCTGCGGCATAGCCTGTCATGCCGGACCGCCACTCACCTTTTGCAATTGGGATGGTTTCGTGAGTCAACAGCGCGGAGGGAAAAAGAATAACACGGCCGGGGTCCAAAGCCAGAATCTTCCGAGGCTCATGGAGCACCAGCTGACCACCTCGCCGAGCGTCGTACAGCCCCAGGAGCCAATCCAGGCAGATGCCAGTGACGGTGTTGGGTGAATCGCGATGTGGCAGGCAAACTATGGTCCGCCCCACGTTAAGCGTACAGTGTGGGATGGAGATTCACGACAAATCCCACGCGTCACTTTGTATTGCCTAAAGCTCCTCCAATTCTTGGCGATTTTCTCTCGGAGTTTGTGTATATAGCTTCTTTTTGAATACTTTAACAATTGACTGGAGGGCTTTCTTAAATGGCGTGTTCAGTCCTTGGTGTCGGCCGAATTTGGCCACATCTGATTACGTAAACTAGGGTCCTACCATTTCTGACAAACTC
>KN823274.1:21036-48435 GCA_000827465.1 Tulasnella calospora MUT 4182
ATGCCCATGGATCCCGCTGCGCATCTGATCGTACCTACAAGAATGACCACTGGAAACGTCACAGCCCTCACCACCGCAATGATTGATTCGGGAGCAACGTCTAATTTCATAAATGAGCGATTCGTTGCCACGAATAATATCCCAACCCAAAGAAAAATCTTCCCACGATACCCAACTGCAATTGATGGCCATTCTCTGGGAACAATTGACCGAGAAGTAAAAACGCGACTAACTATGGGAGACCACGAAGAAACAATAACCATGGATGTCGCGAACATCGGAAACCATCCTGTGATCCTAGGAAAACCATGGCTGCACCAGCATAATCCACAGATCGACTGGAAAATTGGAAGGATAACCTTTCACGATGTTTATTGTTCGAACGGTTGTTTGTGCTCCCAAGCCGACGTATATGGAAGACCATCTGGCGAGCCAGATCCAATAGAACTTGCAGGATCGGAAGATCTCCCCACCGTCATCGCAGGAACAAGTATCGCGGCAAAAATCGCAGCGAAAAACATGGAGCCTAATGAAAAAACTATCGAGGAACTGGTTCCCATTGAACTCCACGATTTCTTAGACATCTTCGAAAAGCCTAAAGGCGTCCCACTACCCCCACATCGTCCAAGTTACGACTGTGAAATCAATCTGAAAGAAGATGCTGAGCTTCCGAAACCAAGGGGCCTTTACCATGGTACTGAACAGGATAGTCGAGACCTAAAAGAATGGTTGGACGAGATGTTGGCAAAAGGATACATTCGACAATCAACTTCCCCGGTAGCATCATCATGCTTCTTTGTCGGAAAAAAGGATGGAAAGAAACGTCTCGTCATAGACTACCGACCGATCAACGAAATCACGATCCCTGATCAAGGACCCATACCAATGCAAGGAGAACTTATCGACTTCTTCAGAGGGAAAGATTGCCTGACATCCCTGGATCTAAAAGAGGCCTACCACAATATCCGAATCGCGGAAGGACATGAATGGAAAACAGCGTTTAAAACACGATATGGACTCTACGAATGGACTGTCATGCTGTTTGGACTAAGAAATGCCCCAGCCCAGTTTCAACGATACATGAATAGCGTCATCCATGATATGTTGAACGAAACCGTAGTAAACTATCTAGACGATACAACTGTTGCGACCAAAGGGAAAGACGCGAATATCCAAACGCTTAAGACACTCTTCCAACGATTCAGGGCGAACTACCTCTACTGCAACGCAAAAAAATGCAAGTTCTTCCAGGAAGAAGCGGAGTACTTAGGACTATGGGTCACGAAAGACGGCATCTCGATGGATAAGCACAAGGTGGAGGCCATCAAAGACTGGCAACCTCCGAAGTCCGTGAAACAAATCCAGGAGTTCTTAGGATTCGCGAATTTCTACCGACGCTTTATTCAAGACTTCTCTAAGATTGTTGGTCCTCTTACGAACCTCCTCCAGAAAGACGTCGCTTGGGATTGGAGTGTTAAATGTCAAGAAGCGTTTGATCTCCTGAAGGAACGCTTCACAACAGCTCCAGTGCTCACGCACCACGATGTAGACAAGCCCTCACTCCTGGAAACCGATGCATCAGGATACGCTTATGGAGCAATCCTCTCCCAAAAGGCTTCCGACGGAAAGATACACCCGAACGCGTTTATGTCCAAATCGATGACACCCGCCGAACGACGATACGACATCTACGACAAAGAAATGTTGGCAATCGTTCGCGCTCTGAAATACTGGAGACACTACCTGGAAGGAGCAAAGTTCCCAATATGAATCCTGACGGATCATAAGAACCTGGAGTACTTCAAAAAGGCACAAGTACTGAATCACAGGCAACACAGATGGCTGCAAGAACTCTCACGATTCGACTTCACCATCGAGTACAGGCCAGGTACCAAATCAGGGAAACCCGACGCTTTGTCACGCAGATCGGATCACCGTCCTGAAGAAGGGGCAGAAGAACCGTCTCTGACGCTCCTCCCACCGTCAAAAATCGTAGAAATCAATGCGAACGACGACGAAGAAGTTGTGTTGGCAAGCGATCGAGAAGTCGTTGAATTGATAACAACGGCGTTAGAACAAGATCCTACAGTCGAAGCTGTCCTAGCATATCTGAACGGCAATCCCTCCTCTGCTCCAAAAAAGGTTCAAGACGAAATGAAGGATTATGCCCTTGAGCAAGGAATACTGAAGTATCGAAACCGAATCTACGTACCCAACGACGAAGAGATCAAACGAATGCTACTCCAACTCTACCACGATTCGTTAATGGCAGGACACCCAGGACAAGCAAAGACGCTCGATCTAATAAGCAGAGGGTATTACTGGCCCTCGCAAAAGGCCTATGTCAATCGATATGTTGATGGTTGCGACATCTGTCAAAGGAATAAACCTCAACATCGGTCGACCGGTCTCCTAAAACCTCTCCCAGTCCCAACAGGACCCTGGCAGGATCTATCGTACGACTTCATTACCAAACTCCCAAAAACCAGACAAGGCAATGATACGATCTTAGTAGTAGTGGACAGACTACTTAAAGAAGGACATTTCATCGCGACCAGAGAACTAGGACTAGACGCGAAGAAAACAGCAGACTTGTTCATAACCAATGTATGGAGACTGCATGGAACCCCCGCAAGGATCGTGTCAGATCGAGGGCCACAGTTCAACGCCCCGTTCATTAAGGCATTCTACAAGGGACTAGGGATCGATCCTGTTTACTCCACTGCATATCATCCTCAAACCGACGGACAAACCGAACGGACAAATCAGAACGTCGAAGGATTCCTCAGGATGTATTGTAATCACCGACAAGATGATTGGGACGAACTCCTTCCGTTTGCAGAATTCGCATATAACAATTCAATCCATTCATCAATCGGAACATCTCCATTCATGGCTAGTCGAGGATATAACCCAATGTTCACCAATATGCCTTCAGCCGCGCAAAGTAGTCCGGAAGCCGAAGAAAGGTTAGAACGAATCAAGCTCCTCCAAGAAGAAATCCAGTCAGCAATGACAATGGCACAAGAACGACAAAAAAGGTTCTACGATGAACATCGAGACCAAGAAGTCGAATTGAAGGAAAACGATCGGGTCTGGCTCGAATCAAAGAACATCACGACCGATCGACCTTCGACAAAGCTTGCCGCTAAACGACTAGGCCCTTATCATGTCAAGAAGAAAATCTCATCACATGCATATGAGCTCGACCTACCCTCCACGATGAAAATGCACCCCGTCTTCCATATTTCCCTTCTAACTCGTTACGAAGAAGACACCATCCCAGGCCGCGTTCAACCAACACCTCCCCCAGTCATTGTCGATGGAGAGGAAGAATACGAAGTCGAACGAATCCTTAATTCACGATACGTACGAGGGAAACTTCAATACTTGTTCAAATGGAAAGGATTTGACGATAGTCATAATTCTTGGCAACCCGAATCGGATACAGAACATTGCCAAGAAATAGTTGCGGACTTCCATCAACGATTCCCGAATGCTTTCAGTCCAACCAATAAACCTCCTCCCCCTCGTCGTCGTCCTTAAGGAGGGGCAACTGTGATGACCTCATCACCCATGCATAATATTAGTACTTGTTTATGTATGACTGTGATTGTATGTTTCTCTTTATTGTTCTTTGATGTTGTGTACGATTGTGATGATCAGGTCTGGACTCTTGCCTCATGTATGATTCTGGACTTTCGCCTTGCTTTACCTTCATGCCCACCCCCTCATTGTTAACACATGTAGCTGACGCGTCGTCTGTAATAATTAGTAATCACCTCCACTTTCACAGTATATAGTCTCAGCGGAATGAGGAGGGGTGCTCCTCATTCCACCTCTTGTCTCTACCTCGAATACATTGTCCTCTTCCCTCGTCTTCATCGCTTACTCTTGAGAACGCCTCGCTTCATCGTCCTTGATCCCTTGAACCTTGACAATTTTGCCATTTATTCAGAACACAGCGGCTCAATGGAAGAGGGCTCAAGCGATGATGAAGCATATCTAGAGCAGGCCAAGGCTACATTTGGGACACCTGAAACACGCACGGAGCGTTGGGGGAGGCAAAAGAGTGAAAAATGGGCGGAGGAGCTCCACCAACGAGCCGTTCGTGCAGTAGAGGCTACTCTAGATAGCCAGATGGACAAGACTGGAATAAAACGGGGCCCATATCGACAAGGAGGAAGCCTTGCACCTCGCTCCATCCGCAGGAAAGCAAAACAGCTCAGGGATGAGGCAGAACTGATCGGTTTACCGGAAACCGCATTGCAAAAGGGATTAGAGCACCTCAAATCCCAAGGACAACCAAGAGCGACTGAAAGAAAGCGCCAACTTACAATTGAGAGCTTTCTCAAGCGTAAATCCCAGCCAAACATGTTGGAGGAACCAACAGAGGTCTCAAGCGCATCCGATTCGGACTCCCAGACCCACTCCCGACAGAAGCGTCACAGGTCCATTGTAATCCCTTCCAACATGGAGATGGAATACATCAAAGTTGGAGCCATAAATAGCAATCCAGGAGAGCCATCAAAACCTGGTGAGGGGGAAGGGATTGGCATGGAGATGGACGAGTCACCACAAGCACCCAGTCCAGGACAGGGCCTTGAAGACTTGCCTTCTGCTTCGGAAAGCGTTGGCTCAGGCCAGGAGAGCACGAATTCTGACTCTGAAAAGCTGGAGAATCAAGAAATAGAAGACAACGAGGTTGCCGAGTGGGTGGATGTTGTGACGGAGGAGTCATCCCAGCAGCTGTCATGGCGGGAACTGGAAGTGCTGGCTGAAGAAGGGCTTAAAAAGGCCCGGAAACGACAAGATTATTCCTCAGAAGTGCTCTTTGCTGCACTGTCTGACTTCTATGCTTGGGTTGGTCGTCAAGGCCGTGGTGCAGCAGCCCTGCGAGCGGCTCGAGCCCGCCGGCGGGGCCCGGCATTTGCATGAGTGCTCTGCAGCCAAGCTCGCTACTTCAAGCGAAATAATTCGCTCAAACCTAGTCTTAGAGGCAAGAGAAGTCGTGGAAAATCTCTTTTGGATCATGAGGATGTATCTCTTGGTCTTCAAAGATGGCTCCGAACATTGAAGCCTGGCCAAGTACGCATAACATTCCAAGACTGAAACGAGCACAGAAAGTTAATACTTTGAAATAGGTTACTCCTCTACTTCTTCAAAGACAAGTTAACGGCATCCTCCTTCCGTCACTTGAGCCCAGAAGCGTTGAGAAAACCCACTTGAGTCTGTGGGGCGCCTGCCGCTGGTTGTACCGATTGGGATATCGAAGATCAAGACACAAGAAGGGAGTATACTGGGATGGACATGAAAGAGACGATGTACAACAAAGACGGACCAAGTTTTTGGCGGAAATGCAGTCATACGAGAGGTTGGTGTGGTTTTGAGAGGTCGGCGCAAATTGCGTTTGAAGTTGACGATGCGGCACTGGACTCAGACTCACAACAGTTTATGGTGATGGAGATCAAATGAAAGCAATACCCCCATCGCTGGGCTCCGGAGAGATGGAACACATCATCATATTTCACGATGAATGTTCTTTCCACGCAAATGATTACCAGAGCGAGTATTGGCTTAAACCAGGAGAGCAAGTCCTCAAGAAGAAAGACAAAGGGCGTCTCATTATGGTTTCAGACTTTATTATTGAAGAGACCGGGCATATCGTACTCACAGAAGAACTCCGGAGGGCGCAGCTGTCATTACCCGAGAGCAACCGGCTCCCCGATCATGCACGGGTAGTGATTTGTCCCACAAGTAAGGCTACGGGAGATTCCTATTGGAATATGGAGCAAATGATCACTCAGGTATGTTCGATGTAGTTCAAGTGGTACTCACCACAATAGAGACTGACGGAACGGTGACTTTGCCACTGAAACAGCCATTAACACCTAGCTCAAGACCGTGCTACGGATGCTCCAAGCCCTTTACCCTAACAAGAAATATGTTTTCATCTTTGACAACTCATCCACACACAATTCGCTTGCAAAGGATGCACTTACAGTCACGAAAATGAATGTGAACCCGGGCGGCAAGCAGGCACACATGCATGACACTGTTATCCCAGCAAACAACCCGCATGGGTTCGGTGGCCAGCCTCAGTCAATGCAATTTCCAAATGAGCTCCCATCAACTCACAAGTAGCCAAATACGCCAGTCAGCCAAAGGGGATGCGGGTGATCCTTGAAGAGCGGGGTTTGGTCAGGCCCTCCGAGAAGATTGTCGGTGTATGCAAAGACTGCAAAGTGTTGAGATCCCAGAAACCCCAAATCGAAGGCCTTAGTCCAGCCGAAGAGGCTCTAATTGAGGAGGAGGACGAGGGAGATGATACAGAGGAAGAGGAGGAAACTCGCCCAAAGGATTGTTGCATGCAACGGATCTTATCACTTCAAGATGATTTCAAGAATGAGAAGTCTCTTCTCCAAAAGGTAATTCAGGTCCTCCCGGACTCTCAGGCCTCCCCGGCGACTAACATCTAATTGAAAGGTTATTGAGGAAGCAGGTCATGTGTGCCTCTTCCTCCCGAAGTTCCATCCGGAGCTTAACCCCATTGAGATGTATTGGGGATGGGCCAAACGCTATTTCAGGGAAAGGTCTAACAGCGACTTCCGCACCGCACTCAAGCTGGTGCACGAGGCTCTCGATGCTTGCCCACTGACGACAATCTGGAAATTCTTTTGGCGAGTCTATCGCTACATGAGTGCCTATCGGGAAGGAGCGACCGGCCTGCTAGCAGAGTATGCCGTCAAGCAATACAAGTCACACAGAGCAATTACCAAAAAGGATCTAATCGAAGCAGAAGAGAAGATGAAGAAGCGGGATGCCAAGGAGTTTGCAAAAGGGAAAGACCTGGCGAGGTAGAAAATCGTTGACAGCAAAGCAATTTGGCCACGTGATTACGTAATCGCACCCTTCAACGAGATTTGGCGTTTTTGATTCAGAATAGGGTATATTTACTTAGTAGGATTTGAATTTGAGGGCAAAATTCGTAAAAATGAGGGTTGACATGAATCTCCGTCCCACACTGTAAGAGCTGGGAAAGGAATGTGCGAGGAAGGTGGCTTCAGCTTGCTATTATAGGATTGAAAGGTCTCCAGGCATGACTTGTAGTCAGCCACGTGCTGGGGAAACCACATCGCCATGACCCTTGATAAAGACGTCGACTAAGCTTTGGCGCAAACAGACCTAGTTATACGCCCACCTTGTATGTACTTTAGGACTGCTTGGACATCCGGATCATTCAGGAACTCCTGGATCGCCTCGCTCTCCCGCCTCGACCGCTTGAATGGTAGCGGTTCCTGTGATGGCAATGGCCGTTATTGAGACGCCGATATGGCCTCGAACCTGCTCACCTGTTGACCGCCCCCGAAGGAATAGCCAAAAGCATAAGCTGCAAACGACCCACGTCGATTAGGCGGGGGATCGAGGCCAGACAAGGCCTCCTGCAGCCTCTCCATAGCGCGGTTCGCTCCCTCCGTTCGGCTATCCCAGCCCTCCGGCCAGCCCAGAACCACGGCAAAGATCTTTCCCTGGCGGTCGCAGATAGGATACTCAGCTCTAAAGAAGCATAGTCAGCAACCAACCAGATGCCAAAACTTTCACTCACGGCAGCTTGTCAAACTCGAGCATTTCATATTGATGCCGCAGCAGACACCTGATGCGCCGGCCAGCTGGACCGTCCAAAAATGCGAAGTCCAACCCACGGTCCACAATGCCAACATACCCAGATTTCGCATGCAGTCCGCTCTTCACAGCATAGTCCTCACTTTTCACTAGCGTTGCTCTCGTGAGGAAGTGGAGTCTCTGTTTGGCAGCCTGCTCGCTATTCAAGTCCTCCTGTTCGCGGCGTTTACGCTTTTTGTCGCGATTCCGCAAACGTGCGGCAGACTCGGCAAGTTCCTTCGCCTTCCCTGAGCCCATACAATCGACGTCTTGGGTGGGTTGGTCCCTAGCAAGCTCAAGCCGTTCAGATGATTCGACGTCAAGGTCAACCTCACCTCCAGCGATGAAGCCACAGGGTTCGATCGTTACCTCCTCCTGCCAGTCGGAAGATCCCACGCACAAGGTCGCAAGGTCAAATGTCTTGTGAGATGGAACCACAAAGCAGCCGTATTCCCGCCCAGACCGTGCCTAAGCCCGTATAAAAAGGACGTCAGAGAGCAGCACGGCATCCAGAAGGTGCATCCTCAACTTTTCCTCCGTCGTTTGACCAGTTGGGGGACCCAGTGGAAACCTAATTGCAGCGACGCATCAGTTCACGTATTTCAGCCAACAAGGACCTCGACGCGCTGGGAAAAGATGGCTCAAGGCACGCTAGCCTGCGTGACCTGCAATGCCTTTTGCCGTCCCCCAGCAGCGGTCGCAGAGCTCAATGAAATAAGCACGACGTACCAACTCGGACATTTGTATGAAGCCTAGACTCAGCGCTCAAGGGGGAGTGGGTTGAGGAAGGGGTAGTTGCAGAGGAAGGAACGCGAGGGAGTTGGTTTGAGTTTTGGCTGAGGTTGCCGCATCAACAAACAAACAAAGGCCATGTCAACCAACAAACAAAGGCCACGTCAAACAACAAACTGTTGCGTCATGCGCAGGCACGTGACTACTGACAATCCGATGCGATCTCAGTTTGTCCGCCCTGTCGAGCCTGTGATGATCCCATCACATGACTGACCATCTTCCCGTCACGTGACTTAACAAACCTTACCCCGGACCCCGTTCCCAATCACTCGTTATCTCCCCTCCGCCTCGCGTTCCTTACTCATCTCCTCATTGCATCCATGCCTTTCTTACTCATGCGACACGTCAGCCTGTTCCATGAAATTCCACCACTCTCTTTACCTTTTTAGGATACTCTAGACATAGCCACTCTTTGGTATTTAATCACTATGGAATGAGGAGGTTTGTTCCTCATTCCGCCTCTTGTCTACTCCAATACAACAGCACTTCCCAGCCATCGGCCTGGTGTGACTCGTCGCCTAGGGATTTCTCTCTTATTACCACAGTCCATAGTCAAATACGCCTTGCTCGGTCTCTACGTCCTAGAACCGTGACATTAGGTGGAATCTCCTTCGAGCAACCCGTACCATAGTCCATGCCCAAGGCATCCATCCAAAAGACATCACGACTCAGCCCTCAGACCAACGAATATCTCCGAAGACTACGCGACATCAAGGAAGAATACGAAGTCATCGACCTCATTGAACCACGGTACCAATACCCCTCCACGAATCAAGTTTACGCCCCCGTCCGTTACCTACAACCCAACGGAAGACCCTACGACTTCACCAAACGAAAAGCCAAAGCAACCCAACACGCACGCATCGATATCACCAACTGCCCATCCGCCACCCTCGCCTACCTCATCGACAACTTCCCAGAATCAGAAATCTCCTTCACCAAAACCAACCTCCTGATCCCCTACACCCCAGTAACCCGAGCCATCGAAAGAGCATACCAAGTGCTTCCTTTCGATACCGTCGCCGAATACGATAGTGTATGAGCTTTAAGAACACGCCATCAGCATTCGGATTACCTAGATCATCTTCACAACCCAATCTCGTCTCCCTCAATACACCAACAATGGCACACCCTTCATCAGGAACTCCCTCCTCCACCAATGCACCCAGCACTAGCACAACACAGCCCCAACAGCAACCACAACCAGTTCAGCAGCCAGTCCAAACCCAACAACCGACACCCAATCCACCAGTGATCGACCCTATGGTGATCGCAGCCATCCTAGCGGCGCTACAGGCAGCCGGCGTAGGTCAACAAGCTCAGACACAAATACAAGCCCAACCCAAGACAACCAGGATCAAAATCAAGGAACCGGATACTTACGATGGGAAAAGTCGAGGAGGAGATGCAGAAAGGTGGCTGTTAACATGCGAAAATTACTTCCGAGCCCGTGCAAGCGATTTCCCAGACGACACCACCCAAATCCAGTTCGCTCTCAGCTACCTGACAGGGACCGCCCAATCCTGGGGGGATATCATCCTCAAGGATCTCCTGGGAGCCCAACTTAAGAACGAATCAACCAACTGGGACGCATTCAAAAAGGTGTTCATCATGGCCTTCGGAGACCCAGACAAGGAAGGGACTGCCATACGCAAACTGGAAGCCTTGTCCCAAGGAAATCGACCCGCTGCCTCCTATGCCGCTGATTTCAGACGCATCTCTGCCGATATCAACTGGAATGATCAAGCCTTCATGCACGCCTATCGACACGGATTAAGAGCCGACGTCAAGGATGGACTGGTGTATCATGAAAAGCCCGCTACGTTCGAGAAATTAATAGCCCTCAGTGTCCGCATCGACGACCGCCTCTGGGAACGAAAGCAGGAAAAGGGCCACGACCACAACCCTCGCCCACAACCACCTCGTAACCAACCACCTCGCCCTCAACCAGCTGCCCCTACTCCTGCTCCGCCTACTTCCCAAGCCCCCAACTCCTTCGCACATAATCAACCGGTCCCCATCCACGTTGACGCAGCCAGGCGAGGAAAATTGACACCTGAAGAGAGGGCTCGCCGTCAAAGGGAAAAGCTTTGCTACTACTGCGGGCAACCAGGTCATACCGCATCATTCCATCAACAATGACAAGCGGTCCTTGAGTATGCTCCCCTCGTCAATCCCACCATCGCTGCCACCACTACCCCCACTCTGAATTCCAACAATCCGTTCATCGTCTCTGTCACCCAGGCGCAGCCCACCAAAGGAGGAGCACAACAGGGTTTTTCTCCTGACGCGTTGTGATTGTGCCACCTCGCGTCCAAAGGTCTCAGCTCCTAGGTACCGATCATGTAAC
The DNA here is from genome assembly GCA_000827465.1 of Tulasnella calospora MUT 4182. Lineage (NCBI taxonomy): Eukaryota > Fungi > Basidiomycota > Agaricomycetes > Cantharellales > Tulasnellaceae > Tulasnella > Tulasnella calospora. The sequence goes on from KN823274.1 coordinate 31,841, forward strand.
TCCCATGTCTAATATGATTCGTATGATGCCTCTCGACCCCACTTCGCATCTGATCGTACCTTCCGAGCTGAGCACCGACCAAGTCACAGCATTCCCCACCGCCATGATCGACTCTGGCGCCACATCTGAATTCATTAATAAGGAGTTTGTCAAACGAAATAATATCCCGACCTGGCAAAAGGAGTTCCCGCGAAATCCGATGGCTATCGATGGAAGATCCCTAGGAGTTATCTACCGAGAAGTAAAGGGACGACTCCGTATGGGTCACCATGAGGAAGAAGTCACGTTCGATGTAGCCAACTTGGGGAAACATGCGGTAATCCTAGGAGCCCCTTGGCTCCATCGGCACAACCCGAAAATTGACTGGAGAACTCGACGAATTGCCTTCTGCGACCCCCACTGTTCTCATAACTGCCTCGACACCCCAGCCGACGTCCTAGGAAAAGCAAATGGGCAACCAGATCGATTCGAACCTCCACCCTGGTACTTAGACCTACCGCCGGTAGACGAAGACTCAATAGCTGCGGTCGTTGAAGATGTTATCGCTGGTACAAGTATCTCCGCCAGAATAGCGTCCGAGCACGTCAAAGAAGCCAAACCGGTTGAAGAGGTCGTTCTTAAGGAACTCCATGATTTCCTCGACGTCTTCCACGAACCATTGAGCCAACACGCCCTACCACCCCATCGGGAGTACGACTGCAAAATCGATTTTATCCCAGGAAAGGAATACCCGAGACCATCTGGACTTTACCAAGGGTCTGCGAGCGACAACGAGGAACTTAAGAAATGGATCGACGAGAACCTGGCCAAAGGATACATTCGCGAGTCCAAGTCCCCAGTTGCCTCCGCCTGCTTCTTCGTTGGAAAGAAGGACGGAAAGAAACGATTAGTTATCGACTACCGAAAGATCAACGACATCACTGTCAAGGACCAATATCCAATCCCTCTCACGTCCGAACTTATCGATCGACTTCGAGGCAAGAAATGGTTCACCAAACTGGACCTCCGCTGGGGATATCACCTTGTCCGCATCGCTGCAGGAGACGAATGGAAGACGGCTTTCAAGACACGGTTTGGCCTTTTCGAATGGACAGTAATGCCTTTTGGGTTGTGCAACGCCCCTTCGGTCTTCCAACGATTCCTAAACCATATCCTACACGACCTACTTGACGAATCAGTGATCAATTATCTGGACGATACTATGCCAGCTACTGAAACGTGCGAAGAGAATGTCAGGGTCACAAGAGACGTATTGGGAAGACTCAGAGCCAATAAACTACACTGCCGACCGGAGAAATGCGAGTTTTTCGTGAACGAAACCGACTACCTAGGTCTCTGGATCGACGAAAATGGTGTCTCCATGGACAAACATAAGGTCGAAGCCATTCGAGATTGGCCAACCCCAACTAATGTCAAGGACATCCAAACGTTCCTCGGGTTCGCCAATTTCTATCGACGATTCATCAAGGACTTCGCCCAACTCTCGATCCCGATTACTAACCTGCTACGTAAGGAAACCAAGTGGGAGTGGACACCCAAATGCCAAAAGTCGTTCGACCAACTCAAGGAAAGGTTCACGCAAGCCCCTGTATTGGCACATCACGACCCCACACTCCCCTCTATCCTGGAAACCGACGCCTCCGGATATGTGTATGGTGCAGTACTATCGGAAAAGACTTCCGATGGCAAGATCCACCCCAACGCCTTCATGTCTAAGTCCATGACCCCCGCCGAAAGGCGTTACGACATCTACGATAAGGAAATGCTGGCTATCGTTCGGGCACTTAAATATTGGAGACATTACCTGGAGGGTGCTAGATTCCCGATTCGCATCCTCACCGATCATAAAAACCTGGAATTCTTCAAGAAGGCTCAAATCCTTAATGATCGACAACACCGGTGGTTACAAGACCTTTCTCGCTTCGACTTTACTATCTCCTATCGGCCTGGCATTAAATCTGGGAAACCGGATGCTCTTTCACGTCGTCCGGATCACCATCCTGAAGAGGGGGCAGAAGAACCGTCCCTGACGCTTCTACCGCCATCCAGAATTGTGGAGATCGATGCTGACGACGAAGAAGAAGAAGAAGTAAATTGACAAATGGCTACCGACCAGGAACTCGTGGACCTAATCATGGCAGCTCTTCGCAATGACCCCACCGTCCAATCCATCTTGGCCTACTTCGACACTGATCCGAACTCCGCTCCAGCCAAGATCCAGGAACAAATGTCGAGCTACAGCTTGCAAGAAGGCCTATTGCGCTATCGAAACCGGATCTACGTACCTAACGACGAGGAAATTAAACGAGCCCTCCTACAATTATACCACGACTCCCTCCTCGCAGGACATCCAGGACAGGCAAAGACCTTGGAACTGATTTCGAGAGGATACTACTGGCCATCGATGAAGGCTTACGTCAACCGATATGTGGACGCCTGTGACACCTGCCAAAGGAATAAACCCCACTACACCAAACCAGTCGGACTCCTAAAACCACTCCCTGTCCCCACTGGCCCCTGGCAAGACGTATCCTACGACTTCATTACCAAACTCCCAACAACGAGACGAGGGAACGACACAATCATGGTAGTACTGGACCGACTTCTTAAGGAAGCCCACCTCATCGCAACTAAAGAACTAGGACTGGACGCGCCCAAGACCCTGAGCTGTACATTGCCAACATCTGGAGACTCCATGGTCTGCCCACACGGATAATATCTGATCGAGGGCCTCAATTCAACGCACCATTCTCGCGAGCACTCTACAACGGTTTAGGGGTCAACCTCAACTTCTCCACTGCCTATCACCCTCAGACCGACGGACAGACCGAAGGAACGAATCAGAACGTCGAAGGGTTCCTCAGGATCTTCTGTAACCACCGCCAGGACGATTGGGACGAACTCCTCCCCTTTGCTGAGTTCGCCTACAACAACTCCATTCATTCGTCCATTGGCATGTCCCCGTTCATGGCTAGCCGAGGTTATAATCCTACCTTCACAAATATGCCGTCGAACACTCAGTCCAATCCATCCGCGCAAGAAAGGTTAGGAAGGATCGAAGTCATTCAGAAAGAGATACAATCGGCCATGGCATTAGCACAGGAAAAGCAAAAAAGATTCTATGACGAACACCGACAACAAGAACCATCGTACGAAGTAGGAGACAAAGTCTGGCTAGATGCAGGGAATATCACCACCGACCGCCCCTCAACCAAACTAGCTGCCAAACGTCTAGGTCCTTTCAAGGTCGAAGCTAAGATCTCATCTCACGCCTATCGTCTCACCCTTCCACCTACCATGAAGATCCACCCTGTATTCCATGTCTCATTGCTCACCCCTCACATTACTGATACCATCCCAGGACGAACTCAACCACCACCTCCACCTGTGATAGTCGAAGGACAGGAAGAGTACGAAGTGGAGAAAATCCTCAATTCTCGGTACAGGTACAATCAATTGGAATACTTAGTCAAGTGGAAAGGTTTTGGAGATGACGAAAATACCTGGGAACCCAACTACTCCTTGGAGCACGCTCCTGACCTGGTTCAAGAATTCCACCAACGTTTCCCTCAAGCCTTTAGTCCCACGATTAGACCTCCTCCTCCTCGCTCCTCTCGTCGTCGTCCTTAGGAGGGGCTACTGTGATGATCCCATCACATGACTGACCATCTTCCCGTCACGTGACTTAACAAACCTTACCCCGGACCCCGTTCCCAATCACTCGTTATCTCCCCTCCGCCTCGCGTTCCTTACTCATCTCCTCATTGCATCCATGCCTTTCTTACTCATGCGACACGTCAGCCTGTTCCATGAAATTCCACCACTCTCTTTACCTTTTTAGGATACTCTAGACATAGCCACTCTTTGGTATTTAATCACTATGGAATGAGGAGGTTTGTTCCTCATTCCGCCTCTTGTCTACTCCAATACAACAGCACTTCCCAGCCATCGGCCTGGTGTGACTCGTCGCCTAGGGATTTCTCTCTTATTACCACAGTCCATAGTCAAATACGCCTTGCTCGGTCTCTACGTCCTAGAACCGTGACAGAGCCCACCTCTCCCTGCACCGCACCGTCCTTTGATGCGTCGCCGTGTCGCTGCAAACAACGCCGTTAACAGAAACCTGTGGCATAACGCTATGTGCTGCTCCATCACCTTTGCCGATACTCGGTACAAGTTCAGCCTCGAAGAATCGCACGTTTCAGATCTCAAAAACGGCATTTTCCACGACCCCATTGTCGTCAATTTCCACGTCGCATCGATTGGGAATCGATACGCCGAACACTGTGATAGCCCGGTGCATCCAGTGTTCATTCTACCGAGCATGTGCTTCGCTGAATGGCGCAAGCGGAGACCAACAGTAACCTCAATCAAACTCGAAATCTCAACCGATTACGACATCTTTCAATCCACCCATGTTGCGTTCCCTTTCTATTGGAGCCATCCTGGCCGCTGGCTTCTAGTTGTGCTGGCTGGCTTCGGAAATCTGCTGGGGCATGAGGACCCCACTGCCAAAGACCCCAGCGAGGTCGACTTCAGCTACATCATAATCGACGCACAGTATTCTGACTCGAAACCACAATATCATCCGCTACTTCGAAGTCTGAGGGACTTCAGGACTGCTCTGGTACGGCTTCGACTGGATGTCCATCATGCTGCCATTGCGGAGGCTAGCTGCGTCGCACCAGAGGTGAGTGCTGCCACAGCAGACCAGGCCACGTTTTGACAGTTTCTCCAGCTGCCCCAGTTGGCGAACTCAGAGCATCAGGCCCTCCAGCCTGGATACTACCTCTCTTGGATGCTCGATGCACCAGATCCCTTCATCGTGATCTGTCGGGTGAGCTTTGACTAGCGGCTTCAATAAAGCGCGCGTCTGACCACGGTCAATGGTATAGAGCGCCGGGTTAGAGCAGCAGCCAGCCGGATTTTCGCCGCGAAAGCAGGTTTGGCGGCAGTTCCTATCCTTTATCTCCGTCCACACTTCGATCGGGGAAGTCAACCGGACTTGGAGGCAGAGAACCGCATTTGGCGATGGAGTAGCATTTGATCCGGGCGATTCAGGTGAAGAGGAGGTTGAAGGTGTGGACAGTGCATCTGAGACTGAAGTGGGGCCGGAGGGTACAATTAACGCTGCTTGATTTTTATCACTCTCTGTTGATGCGCCAGCAGCTATTCTATTGTTTGGTTGAACATGTGCGGCAGTAGGTCCTGTTTCTGATTCATCCTGAGAGGCTTGAATGGCCGCAGCTCTTGCCCAAACGTCATCCTCGCTAATCCGTCAAGAAAAGTCGAAGAGCGGTCAGAAGGAACAGGGAAAAGTACGCTGGGCTCGGAATTTTTGTGTCTCGGGCTGGCTATGGCAGACTAGTGCTAGCATAGAGTCTACGGCAGCCACGGTAGGGCAAGTCACGGCATGATATCATTGACTGGGAACATCACTACGGAATACAATGGAGGGACGGGGAGAAGAAGGAGAATGCTAGCAATCTTGAGCCTCAGGCTAGTTGACCGGAGGGGGTGACAAAGTCGGACGATGTAGCGAATCGCATCGAGCCGAGATCGGGATGATCCAGTTTGACTGGCTGCCAGTGCCAGCGCAATCTGCTCAAGAGTATAGCGGGTGTTACCGGAGGGTCATCTTCATCATCGTCAGAGGCATCCACTACCACCGGCCCATCCATCGTTAAGCCCCCGCACCTGTCACTGGGCATCAGGAGAGAGCTGCTTGGACCACCAGCGAGGTTGTCAACCATTGCACCTCCATGGTCAACCATACCTGTGCCAGGTTGAGAAGCCTCCGGAATGCTGGGTAAGCTCGTTGAGGTGTTATGGCCAGGTTGGGTGCCGGGCGGGTAGTTAGCGAGGTGGTTATCAAGTTGGCTCTGAACAGACAGTGCCCGCATTATCCGCGTTGTGTTCACAGGGGGGGCGATCAGTTTCCACCTGTACAGATTGACCAGCCTTGTGACCTCGTCCCGGGCGATGTTGACGCATGGGATATCGTAGCGAGTGAAGTTATTGAGGATTTGGTATGACATGGCGAGAAGAGGGTAGAGCGGGACCTCGACGGGGGAGTCAGAGAGCGGAAGGCCCCCAGGTGAATCAAAAAGAAAGGGAGCGGGCCTGTCTGTTGTTGAATTGTGGATTTCAAGGTAGTAGGGAACGGTCAACGGGACGTATTCAAACCCTTTGTCTTTAAGCTACAGATATGTGTGAATAGATAATCCAAGGTACAACAGGCTGCGCCAACCCACCTCCTCGAACGGAAGTCTCTGACCAGGATCAGGGATGCCATGCCTGACGATAGTCTCTCAGTCGGCCCAGTTTTGAATTTCGCAATCTATCATTTGGAGCCGGGCCGAATCAGTCGGGACGATTGTTATCATGCCAGTGTCGTACTCTTGATGATGGTTAGGGCAGACTGGGTGCGGGGTTGAGTTTAGTAGGGCGATAGGATAACTCGGAAATACAAACGTACGGAGGAGGAGATTTTCTGGGTTGTTTTTGTTGAAGTGCCTCAGCTGCTCCGGAGACCATTCCTTAAAAGCTCTGACCTGTCAGGAAGAAAGAGTTTAACATGAGGCTGACATGGTGATGTATCCTGTGCTGATCACTGACCTGGCTGTCTGTTCGATCAGTCTTAGCAAAAATATGTGCAACTTCGAGTACGTCCTCAACTGGATATCCGCAGACGAGGCACTTCGATCTATAGTATGTCCGGATCCGAGTCTTTGTGGTTTGCGAGACGGCAGAACTTCCCCGACCGATCGAGGTGACACTTGCGGCAGACATGGTGGTGGTTGAGATTGCAAGCTGATCAATTGTCCAACCGAAAGAACATTCCCACGCCGTGACATCTATCCGTGATGTCGGAGTTCTAATATAAAAGTGGGGGGGAACTTGTTAGGATTGAGGCGGTCGTTAGTAGAGGTACTTGCAACTAGATTATACCGCGGGGATGAGGTGCTCCGAGCCACGTGATTGAGCCCTGGCAAAGCCCGTCTTTTTCAATTAACTTCCAAACCGGGCACCATCCGCTTTTACCTCCCCGCCCACACCTCTGCCCACATGCGTCGTCAGCAAATCCACCGCTGAGCTCCCCCCAATCAAACAAAAAGGCAGAAGGTCAGACATGAGGATCAGAGTATAACGATCAATCTCGGGCATGGAGTGGGGGCTGCACAGATGGAGCCGGGGCCTCTGCCCTCGGCAGCACAAGCGGAAACCCGCTCAATCCCAGTCATCATCGCCCATGAACCCCACAGTTTGCAAAGTCTTGCTGGTGCATACACAGCGCGTGATTGTTCTGTGGATTTGGACTTGTCTCAGCCTCTCGAGCCGGAGCAGGCATTCCCAGACTTTCTCTGGAACCTCACTCATGACCCAGCGTGGAGTGAGCCATTCAATATACCAGCGGATGATACGGTTGGGGCATTAATCGATGAAATGTCGGTGCGTCCAGTCGAGGCAAAGTGCCAGAGGTATTCAGCTGACCTCTGCCAAGGCGCAGGACCCCTCGGACAATTCCACGGCCGCAGAAGGGATGCAGTCTGAAGAGAGCGATATTCCAGATGCTGCTCAATCATCTTTCCTTCATGAGGAGTACCTTCGCTACATGTATAGCATGGATGCCATGTTACCAGGGACTCGTTGTGCTGGGAGTATGTGTCGTGCCGCAGCTCGCATCCATGAAGAAGCCGCTGCCGCATCACCCGGAGAAATTCCAGTCGACACCAAAGCGCCCAATCCCCCGAATTTCACCCTCCAGAAACCAGAGTATCGCTGTCTGGACTGCATTGGGGCGTGGAGGTACTGTGAGGAATGCGTAGTCGCAGACCACTGCGGCACCCCGTTGCACCGCATTGAGCGTTGGAACGGGTCCTACTTCGAGCCATTCCCCATCGATCGCCCACAAATCCATCAATACATGCAGCTGGGACACAATGGGGCATGCTGCGATGCGTCTCCTTTCAATTTCCCCTCAAGCTGCCCGAGAGAGTTGACCCTTACGGTCGTTCACATCTGTAGAATTATAGTAGTTGGTTTGTACGTGTTTGTTTGTACCTTCCTTAAGTAGATTGTTTTGGTGCTCGTAGGCTTGTTTCTCAACTACGTTGACACGAGCTACGAGCAGGTAATGTTCTTATCATTAGATAGTAATACTAAACTACGTTGACACGAGCTAAGAGCAGAGACCGTATTTCTTCAACATCAACGGTTACCACAAACTGCATGTTTCCTACTGTTGCTGCCCTAGCTCCCCTGAGCCTTATGTTCAGCTTGTCCTGGCGGGTCTCTTCCCTGCGACACATGCGCGACCAAGCAACAGCATTTACGTTCCAACTACTCAAGCACTACCACCAGAGTAATCTGGCTTCCAAAACAGCAGCTCATGACTATCACAAATGTCTACTGCGTCTTTCTGACCCAATCCAGCCGCACAAAATTCCGGTGAGTACCTGTTCGGTCTCAGCGGAGCTTGCCACTAGCCTCGTGTCAACATCTCTCATGTCAACATCCTAGTCCGCCTACCACCAATTCGTGGATATGATGCGACAATGGAGAGCTCTGCAAACCTTTCAATCATCGGGCAAGCTCGATTCCAGTGAGGTGCGACGGGGCGAGCTTGCCTATACATGCCCGGCTTGTCCACACCCTGGCATCAACATTCCAAGCGGATGGGAAGATCACCCAAACCAGTAGGTCGAACCTGCCCACCGTCTGTCATCCTTGACTAGAATGTTGCCATTAGACAGCTACTTTTCGGAAAGTTCATCTCTGGTGATGGGAATTTTCATCTTGTGCGCCGGCGCAATCGTGCTGGCACAGGGAAGGACCAAGCTGCAGCAGCAGCTCATCGAACGTCAATGTTCGGTGATGGGGCCTTCTGGGTCCCGAACAGAGAGTATACGGGCTACATAGCAACCGCAAAATCATATACGGAACAGCGCAATCTTGTGAGAGTTTCGATTCTTGGACCATATTCTTGCAGATGCCTCTTACCCAGCACTTGCCAGGCCAAGGAGTGCAACACTATTGCAGGAAGCCCACTCAAAAGCTCCCAGAGTTCAACAGGAAAAAATGATGTCACCGGTGTTTTTGCCGTCTCCTGCCGGCATGTGCTTTTATCCCCAAATGGGGTCTGCGACTTTGTAAAGGGAGAAAGGTGAGTTACTGGGGCAGCACGTTCTCCTGAGATGCTTCACATGACTGCTGCCAGCTATCACTTTGTTGATGTTCCAATATCGATGGTAGTCAAGTCTGCCATTGACGAGGGTCTACAAGATCTCATTATATCCTACGACATCGCCTGCAAGTACAGCATTAACTTCCTCGCACGGGTCTCCAATCCGTCCTATCCCCTTCTGCCTGCGAACCTGGACTCTCTCGTTTCAGTTACCTGGCTCATTGGGAAGTTCCATCTTGGCGGGCATCGAGAAGAGTGTCAGAAGACGTTTAACTTCAATTATACAGAAGGTGTGGGGAGAATGTCTGGAGAGCTCGTGGAGACGATTTGGTCCTATTTTGACTCTTGAAATACCAAACAAGGGAGATGGGCCCAGGTGCTCGTCTTGAGATGCTTTCCGATGCCATGAACTATTGGAATTGGCACAAGATTGTCAAACTGAGTACGTGTATATATGATGTAGCAGCATAGTTGCTGATGTGGCAGCACAGTGGCTGACCGCTCTCTTCAAAGGCGACGCCACCAGGGCAGCCCTCATTCATTCAAATGTTCAAACCGAACACGCCATGTCCCGTCTGAAAGGCATTGAAGATTTTCTCGGCCCCGAACTGCTACAAAAACTCTCGAGCGAGTCCCTGGCAGCTGGAACAGAGCAGTATCTGCCTGATAAAGGAAAGACGAAATGTAAGTGTATGCTGATATGCACAGAAACATTCTAATATAGCATCAAACCTAGTTCCCTCCCAGAAAACTGTTCTTGCATCCTTATTGCAGGAAGAGGCGGAGGGCGATGCTCCGCCTTTTGCTGATGTCAGAACCCAGCCACGCTCTCTCGGTCTTGCCTGAAACCAAACTGCCCTCGATCGCACGAATTCGACATTGGCCAATCATGGGATCTCTCAAGCCACTTCACCAATTCCGACAGCTTCAGGTCCAGCTTCCTCTCTGCCGCTATATCAAACCCGTGGCAATCGAAGCACAATCAATGAATGGCATCCAGACAGCAGAGAGGGACCTCCGCCAATCGCTGGTCAAGTTGGCAGCAGTCCTATCCGAAGCCACACGCCCCGACAAACAGCTGGATCCCCAGTTCCTCAAGGGTTCACTAGCGATATGGAGGAAGATCACGATTCCCAAGACGAGTCCTTTGACGATGCTCGCCCCGAGCAGCAGAAGGAGGCGGAGCTGGCCAAAATCACCTGGCTTGATGCCGCACTAAAGTTGGAGACATCCCAGTAAGGTTGGATCTGATTTCTCATCTCGACTTGCTTCTCATTGTAAACCCGGGTTAATGCTACAGGGAAAAATACATCCAGTTGCTGTCGCAGCAGTCCAAAAACGTGCTGCCTGGTCTTAAGGCTGCACTAGCCAAAAAGCTGAGGAAGCGGAAGGCAAACCTTGAACTGGGGCTTGCTGCACACTATGAATTCCTTCACCTTCGTAATGGAGCCATAAGTGGAGTTCAGTCCCAGCGCGACGCGTTAGGCCTACAAGCCCTTGTCAAACATGAAAAGGAGCTTCGTATTGGGCAAGGATTTGATCTCCTAATCCGCCTCAGGAAGACCCTTGGAGTCCACTTGTTTCTCACACGACATGCTCAAGAATTGAATGGCTACAATATAACCACACGAGCCAAAGAAACGCTCAAGAGAGCAGATCTCACTGTAAAACAGTGGGCAGCTGCCTACCGTCGCTGCTGGAAGGCATTGACAAAGCTTGCAGAACCATCTGAACTACGAGGCTTAAGGGAGCTGAACCCAGAGGATCTGGTTCTACTGAGTAAATGGCTAGAGGAGGAAAAGTATCGTGACCGAGGTGTTGCTTTACCTTGGATTTGGTCAGTAGCCCTGCTGCCACAGCAAGCTGGTGATGTTGCCACTTCAGTCAAAGCATGGAGCGATGAACGTGAGCTTTTCCACCTATCTTGGCCCTGAAAACCTCTTACCAAGATCTACTTTGGTCTTTCACAGTTGTTCGGCTTGAGTGGGTGCATGCCAAAGCCGCCTTGACCCGCTGGATCGAGGAGAATCATCTGCTACGTGAGGAGCTAAGAAGAATCGCCATATCGTTTAATTATGCAAGCCAAGAGTGGAGGTTAAAGGGTGATTCAGTTGGTACAAATGAGAGGGACGCAGTCATCGCTGGGTACAAAGCGTTCACATCTTGCAAAGCCCATGATTACGAACGACTTGCTCAAAACTCTCTACAAAACATTGTCCAAGTCGGTGGGCCTGTGCCCTTCTAGGAATGTTGATGGCTTTTTCCCTCTTTATGCTTGCCATATTTATTTGTGTGCACGTCTAGAACGATCTTTGGCATGGGAAAGGATAAGCATGTCCACGTGACAGTAACAAGAAATGACAGGGATCTTGCTGATGTAGCGGGCGATGCCACAGCAAGTTTAGGGCAGCGGGTTCGCAGCCCTCGCTACCACAGCAGATGGTGGCAGGAGGCAAATCCATTTAAGTTGAACTAGGCACAAGCTGCATCCCCCTTTTGAGAACAGTTTGAGCTGGATGGTAGAGCAGTCATACTGAGGTTGAGAGCCACCGCATTCAGCTGGCCGGTCACAGCAGGGGTCGGTGAGTGCTGCCCCCCCCTGGTGCATGAGATTGAGATTTGGTAGCATCGGGCGTCATATGAGTGAAGGAATGGTGGGCTACATCTAATAGGCTGGGTGAAGGCCCAGATAATTCTGCTGCTTGGCAGAAAGCGGGTGATGGTACATCAGCTGCGTTTTGCTGGCACAGCGTCATTTGCAGAGCTCCATGCCCCTCTGTTACTTCCCCCCCTGTAGTCCCCACATGACCTCCTATGGCAACTAGGAACCTCTTTTTGTATATATCTTTATTACCGGGGGGTAGAAAAATTTTGGTGAGACCTTAGCATGATTATGTGGCAGCAGCTGTGGCTATTAGCCAGGTTCTGCGGCAGAACCTGTTCACATGGACTCATCTCAATATTGCCTTTCGCGTTGGCCAGCAGCGGCTGAACTCACGCGATTCATTTCAAAATGGGACAACAGCAACGCTGATTCCGCTCTATGGCATCGCCTGCAGTGACCTCCCACTCTCCCTCCTCCTTCCTCGCCAAAATCGTCGGTTCCTCCTTGATATAAAGCCACACTTAACTCTGCCAACACCAACGGAGATCACACAACTCAGACAGAACCTGTTATGGCACATCCGGAGTACCCTGCTTGACTACTCACCGACACTGAAGGCTAAGTTTGCGACTATATTAGGCCCTCCACCTACAGTGCACAAGATCGACCTCCATACTACACAGCAGTATCCACTGAGAGCAATGCCCATCGACGAGTCCAGTCTTGACGGAACCCTTGGAGTAATCGACAACATAATCCGATCACAATTACACATGTCAAGTAAAGATTTGGAGGAGCATGGGATTGTCTTCACACATGGGGATAATCTCACCATCTCACTCATTGACATGGCTCAATCGGCGCGCAGAGATGACACCGACACCAGCGAGAGTCTGAAATGGATGGTCGGTCAGCTGGGGTTATTCCATGTCAAGATGGCGGGCTGCCGGATGGCGCTGAACCAGCACTGGGGAACACCAAATAGCAAGTATAGTGGGAGCCTTTGGAAGGAAAACTCTCTTCTTGGGCGCAAAGCAATCTCGGCAGGATGGAAAACCAAAAAGCTCCCACCATTCCCACAATCGCACGAGTTGATCCACCTGTCCAGCAAGGCCCGAATTCTTGACGGTGTTCGGGTGTTATCCGGGAGTGACTCGCTGGAGAATTGGATTGAAAGCAAGCCAATGTGGCGTGCTATAGAGGAGGTTACAGAACGAGTTTTAGATGAGTTGTGTAGTGGCCTTCCGGTTGAAAAAATGCGGAGGAAAAATATGAAGGAGCGAGACATCACCTTCGAGAATGTCATCCTGGCTAACCGGGATATGCTCCTCTATGCCGAGCTTGTTGCGGCAGTCAAGGCTGGCGATATTGGCCGCGTTCTAAATGTCCTGTCGCACTGGATGGTTATGATGCGAGGGACGGGATCAATGCCGAAGTATGCCGACGCTCTGCTTCAAGTTTGGCTTATGCTAGACTCGTGGCCAAAGGAGCTGAAGGTTGCTTTCATGAACAACTGGTTGATAAATCTTTCGGGAAAGGAGGACGGGTGGAAAGAGGTAGACCTGAACCAAGAACACCAAAACTTTTGGGCAAAGGTCAGTTCAACAAAAACCTGATTTGGTACTAAGTTTCTCACCTTGTTTCCAGATAATCTACACAGCCAAGGGGTCAAATAAGAGCTGGGAATGGCTGTCCATGGTTACTGTCTGCATCTTCATGCTCAGAGATGTAATGCAAAAGGTCCAATGCATGTACGATATCCCATCCCACGGAACACGGCACACAAACCCAAACGAAAAAGAGGAGCTCAAAAGACTGATGGATTACTTTGCAGAGGACAAGCTACAAGCGTTCAAGCTAAATCGAGATGGGAACAGCGAAATCGAGCCTGTGTTAGACCTCATGATCCCGGGAGCAGCTTACGGTGACACAGCAAAGGCTTACCGTAACTTTAAATCGGAACGGCGGGAGGCGAAATTTGCGGACGAGGCCGAGGCTGGACCCTCCAATGAAGCTGAAGAAGGGAGCACTGCAGTAGGAGCGGGCGACGAAGATGATAACGGCGAGGACGACAACGGCGATGACGAGAGTGTCGAGGGTGGGCAAAGCGAGGAAGCCAATGATCTCGGGATGTTCGGAGTCGTTGAAGAAGACCTGAGTGTTGATGATGACGACTTTGTGGATCTTGCTGATCAATTCCTTGCCTTAGCAATGGATACATGTAATGGTAGTGAATGAAACACTTGCCTCGGTTGTACTTGATTCTATCAATGGGTGGTTTGCCCTCTCCCTCTCTGTTTAACCCGCAATGACCCTCAGCCTCTACCACGACCTTGTGCTCCCTTTCCGCTGTGAGGAGCCGACTCCTTCAAGGCACTACCACCCCGTGATCCACGACCTCGTGACCTTGACCCTCGAGCTCTCGGTGCTGAAGTCGTGCGATCGGTTGAGAGTGTATCATTGGCGGACGAAGGGTTATCGGCAGCGCCGAGCAGTTGAGCGGCAAGTGAGGGTTTGCTTTTCTTCGGTGGTGGTGGTTTGATAGCCGTGTTGAAGTCAATCGTCAAGTATATCTTTTCCAGCTCCTCCAAAAGACACTGCCCATAAAGCGAAGTGAAGCTCCACCTTATTCGGCTATTGAGGTCGTGTATGGTGCGTATGGGATTTGCACAGTCGGCCAGAATGTTGATGTTAGAGTCGGAGAGGAGGACAGGTGCGGTGATAGAAAACCCGCAGTTCGGGTAGTGTGTCTCGAGTAGTTGGTCACGCCACTCGATAAGCCGTTGATGTATGGCTGCTTTGATGTCGTCCATGAAGTGCTTTCGTTTGCCCAATTTCAGTTTGGCTTTGCTGAGAATGACCGGTTCTGGTTGGCACTTGTCGCAGCAGCGAGCACCTTCGGGCGTTGGGATGTCGAGGAGGTCTAGTAGCGAGGGCAATGGGAGTTGAGATGGAGGGGAACGATCAGTTAAGAGTAAAACGAAAAGAAGGCAGGGTCGCAGCGGACCTTTTCGCGCGTTCTCGAAATACTCGTTCCACACTGCCCTCCGGCAGCCTGAAGCAGATACAAAGCGCCCGAGATATTCAGAGTCTTGAATACTGACAGCGGTTGCGGACATTTTGCAACGACGTTTACTTGTTGCCGCTCCTGAATTGATGTCAACTTCTTCAGCCGGTAGATCTTCCTGTTGCGCTTCTCGCTCCACTTCCATTGTGTCCATTCCCTCATTCTCAATTGCCTCGGAGACGTCCTCTGCAACTATTTCCGGTATTTCTAATTCCTCTGTGCCAGCGATTACAGCCTTGGACACAAATAGGATTGCCTCACCGAGCTGAGTAAGATCGCGTGCTGCCCTTCCTGCGCGCTGTGCAAGTGCACAGAATGTCGGAGGTGATTTCCACAGAATAACCGTCCGAGCCGACCGTATATCGCAGCCCTGTGAGTACATGTATATATCTGTATCAATTTCTCGATCATTGAAGGGGCACTCACCATGCCAACCGCATCCGTACAACACAAAATCCAAACCCCTCCCCCAGATAGTTTTGCTTCCAGTTCCCTCTTACGCTTCTCTCCAACCCTCGCATGATAGAATGCGATGGCATCTTTTTGTTTTAGCTCTGGTGGGAGGAAACTGCGGAGTGCATCTGCAGCATCTTCAGCTTCCAATCGGCTGTTGAAGTACACGAGTTGACAAGGTATAGCTTCAAGGGCGGTGGCTCCTCGAGGAATGGTGAATCTCAAATCAGAGAATGTTTCAGCAGGGTGAAGGATTGGCCGAACGGACAGTGCAACATTGGGGCGGTTGTTGGACATCTCAATGAAAACTGTGGTATTAGATAGGCGGAATTTATCGACAAGGTCCTTGTTGATCTCTAGCGGAAGTGTCGCGCTCACAATGGTGACCGCTAGGCCCGTTCGAATCCGTCCACGGAGGAGACCAAGGGTTGCGTAGTCAGGCCGGAAGGACCCTCCCCATTCAGTACAGCAATGGCCTTCATCAATAACAAGATTGATGAGAGAATTTGCGTACGTTGGGACGGAGAGCACGTCGCGATGGAATCACTCCGATACTGCTTCCTCGGGCAAGACAAAGACCACAGGTATGGATCCCGATGCGACCCGCTCCAAGCACTAGACGTGGATAGATTCTGCCACAGAACCTGGTTAATAGCCACAAACTGATGTGGCATTTCATGGTTAAGGTATGCATGTCAAAAATCAATCCATTTCTCAATGTGGAAATGTTCTTCCCAAACTAGGACCATGATTTGTTCTTGGAGCTCTGCTCTCCAGGCAGGGGAATGCACTCTAAGAACACTGCTGCAGCAGCTTCCTGATTAAGCAGGCATGGCTCAATTCTGATTAGTTGTAGACTATCCCTCCCTCCCTCCTATCTATTCCAAGGTTATCAAATAGTAAAATTACGGGCTATAAGGGATGTTTCTTGAGTGGAGGAGTGCTGCGTCATGCTGGGGCAGCAGTCCATCAGGATATTTTCCCTACAGTTTTGGCACCATTAACCCTATTTAGGTCAGCTAGTAGGCCTAACAGGACTTTCATTGCAATTGGACATTTATTTGTCTAGGCTGATCTCAAATCATGCTGCCGCAGCATCTCTAAGCTGTAAATCCTCTGGGCAATCCAGGTCTGTAATAGCCTCAAAATCACAGAGTGTTTGATAGAGATTTGATTGGAAATTCAGATGCAGAAAGCTTTTATCTGGAATTCAAATGGTGCATATATTTCTCTGCTGTGGCAGCAGCAATGCTGCAGAATCAAATAGGATTAGCTTTAAACCT